>JAOXJP010020303.1:0-17327 GCA_025762735.1 Platanus orientalis | reverse complement strand
TGGCCTTTTTAAATGGGGTTTCCTCTTCCATTTTTGCATGAAAATGTATTCTCAAGCATTCTTAAGAGATTCTTCCTCTTCTATTCCCTATTTCTCAACTATTTGAAGAATCCATGGCACCTCGCATGTAGAAGGCAACAAAAAGGGCTCATTTTAACACCATGAGATTTTGGTCTAACAAGAATGCAAAGAACTATGACAAGTACTTCTCTAAAAAGCCCATGTTCACTTAAAGGTACATGGACTAATCCATCCTTGAACACAAACATCTTCCGCATTTTCCTCTAGATGGTGGGTGACAGGACATTACGTTGTTTGACAACATAGTCCAAGTTGAGGTGGTACGCATCTTCTATGCAAATGTCCACAACTTAAATTGGATGGCCCTCTCATTTGAGACATCCATGCATGGAATTGACATAAAGGTAGATCCTGACTTCATTGCTACCACTCTAGGAATCTAACGCCTTGTAGGATCTCTGGTCCCGTATCCTCTTGCATCCCTCAACAAGAGGCAAAATATGACACTCCTGGGTTATCCACACCCACACTGGATTAGCAAACTGAGGTCGATCAAGTGCAACATTCCTATGAGGTTGTTGAATCTCATTCTCTCTAGCAATCTACTGCCCACCACCAATGACAACGAGATGTCAAACAATATGGTTTGGTTGGTGTATGAATTGTTGAACCAAATAGGAGGTCGATGTGCAAGCGGTCATATGCCACACCATGCTAACTGAGCCAATGCATGTAGTAGTCAAGTCCAGTCTCCCTTATGGTGTGATGATCACTATTATCCTAGCCTCCTGTGTTGTGAGGTTTTCTGAGGATGCCCTAGTTCTTAAGCATGGTGTTTAGATCAACTAAACTTCAGTCACTAGGATGGAGCACGCTCGAGAATTATTTGATGAGCGTGTAGCTGTAGCAGCAGCAGTGCAGGCCGTGGCACCACCAGTAGCCCCACAGGGTGTTGTGATCATCAGGAGGTCCCTCTTACCCCAGAGGCCCCTCGAGCTCTAGAGGCAACCCGCGATATGCTTCAGGTCCCTCAGCATCACATGCTCCATCCGCGAATACCTTCGTGTCCACACTACCAAACGAAGGTGCCACACGAAGGTGATCCTCTATATCTGTGCATCATAGGTGATTTGCAATATGGAGAAATTTTCGGATAGCTTAAATTTAATAGAGGTTTGGTCGGTGCTTATTGAGCAATGCTAGGATCCACGTGCATGCATTACTCTAACTATGCCCTTGTAGTTAAACAGTGATACAAAGGTCAAGACGAGCGATCATGGTGTCGATGATGCAATGTCTTGACCTTTCGGCGACATCCCTAGTTTAGGGTTTTGTTATATATATAGGGTGTCCTTACTTTGCGCTACTCTATAATGGGACCAAGTCTCCAACTCATGTACTATATATATATATATATATATATATATATATATATATATGAGGTTCACTTTTATGGTCCATATCTCTATGTGTTGTATATCTTGAGACCTCTACCTTTATCCATGACAAAAAGAGGGAGAAGTGGTTCCACAAACATAGGGGAATGCATAGTTCATGGGTATTAGATTTAGGGGGAGAGAAATCCAATGAATTTAAATAATTGAACATCAACTAAAATTTTAAAATTTTATTACTCAAAAAGAAAAAGGAAGTGAACAAAGAATATTTAAACTAATGAATTAATTAATTTGTGCTCATTGTACATAATTCATATCTCATTACACAATTTGTTCACTTTGTAGTCTTTCTCTTTGATAGGTTTATCATACATCTATCATGATCATACTCCATCATATGCCTGCTTGTGTGTGCACTTTTATTTTACATTTGATTATGCTTATATTGGCTTGAGGAATGTGTCAAATGTGTTTTAGGTTTGTCATGCCATGCACAGAAAATAAAGAAAATAACAAGTTTGCGAAGATTTTGAGCTTGAAGAAAGGGGGAGTGCTAAAGCCTTTACATTTAAGACATATTTGTGGCACATATTTATAAAGTCTTGTTTTTTAATTTTTTCTACTCATTGTACTGCATCCATGTATTTTAGGTTTTGTCATGGAATTCTCAAAGGGGGAGATTATAAATGCATATGTTATAAATTTTTTGCGTAGGAAAATACATGTGTCAACACCCAAATTTTGACTCGGGTCATGTGATGGTATAAGGTCAGCATAATAGTTATTAAATGACAGTCCCTTAAGCACCCTCATCTTAGGGAGAGCCAACCTGGACTCTAGGAGGTCAGACATTCCGAAAGAGGTCTTTTCAGATGTTCCAGTTACAAATGAATCAGTCAAAGAACCTTATTACAGTCCAAAAGACACCATTTCAGGACAAACCCTAATATCCTTCAAAAGCATCAATAGGACTTTGAGGGTATACATTTTAGAACTCAATTCATGTCATTAGTAATTTTTCCACCTCTTGTAAGCTTTTTTTCATTAAAATCATCATAGAGGAAAAATTACCATTTTGCCCTTCTGCCTTCAAAGGCTCAATACACACTATTTGTCATCCAGATCACTGAATCTCTTTGCCTACACAAGTCTTCTAGTCATGAAGCATCACAGGCAAAGAATTCATATTTTCACCTTTTTCGGCCTGCGGGCGAAAACTTACCATTTTACCCTTTATACTCAGAGAATGACCCCTGAACCCCCAAAGGACCCCTGGAGCCTCTCCTGTGGTCTAAATGATGTAATTTCAGATCCTATGCACCCCTATGTCTCTACTCTCCAAAGGACTCATCACAAGTCAAAAACAGCTCGATGCTGGCTCCGGCCAATCTCCTAATCTATGAAAATCTTGACCAAGAAATGATCATCGCAAAAACTTTCAGAGGCTCATCTGATTTTTGAATCCAGAAAAGTCAATGGCCATACTTTAGCCTCGGTCTTAGCTTCAAATCTTTAGGTTTGAGATAGAAAGTTTGAAGTCTCGAACCTCTGTAAAATCCCGAATCTTCCATAAGGGGTCGAAAAGTTGTCTTTCAACTTTCTGCTCTTTTCGAGCTAGATTGCTCTCCAGACATCCAAATCAGGATCAGTCAGTGTCCATTTCTTAAGAATAGTGAGGCCTTCGAAAAGCTATCTAAGGAGCCAGGGCTTTGGTAAAATCCATCTGCCAAGGTTTCCTCAAATACTCCAAAAAGCATGAAAAATCAGGTTTAAAAATTAAGTGCTCGAACGACTCCCGGGAGCGCACCGGAAATCAGAAATTCAGATAGTTAGTTGCCATACCACAGTAAATTCAGAGCTTCGAGACTATTAGATTCATGCTAATTTTCAGAAAATCCATGGCCCAAGCAATCATTTTTGCCAAAACCCTAAAAAAGCGCATTTCTTATGTATTTGGCATGACAAATGCCCCCAGGGGCTCTGCCAGACTCAGAATGCAATGAGGTCAGGGCCATTTTCTCAGAATCTTCTCTGTCTATAATAAATCATTTCGTAAGCCCCTGATTCAGGCAATGATTAGCCATTCAATCTGCTCAACTTCAGGTAACTACAGAGAGTTGATCTAGTCGAGCAACTCTTCTCCGAAAGACCCTCAGCTATTGGCCGGGAATCTGACAGCCAATATGTTAGTCTTTGTGGCTTTGAGACTCTTCAAACTTTAAATCCTCCAGATACGGCCCTAGGCGGCATCTTACAAAGGAACCTGCAACATCCCTTATACAAATTTGATAAATCGCTTAAAAAATGGTTTTTGACCTAATTTCCTGCTTGGGTACCGCAATCCTGCACAGTCAGAAGTTGTGGACAGCGTGGACTTGGGAGCATCTACCCCTAGGCCCCCCTAAGATCAGATTAACCATTTTACCCTTCAATATTGCATTTGAGAGCTTTTTTAGCAAAAAAAAACCTTGATTTGACCCCCTTACCCTTTTCATAATTTGGTTCCGACTGAACTAGTATGACCAGAGCATCTGGGACATCTGAAAATGACATTGATTGGGCTGACTTCTGAGCACGAGAGCCCACATGGAGTGACGGCAGTGATAGGGTTCAAAAAATAAAAAAATCAAGATATTATTTAAGGATTAGCGAAAGTAAGATATTTTACATTTAATGCATTCTTATCTTTAGCTAATCCTTCACACCTCTTAGATTGGAATCTTTGGATTCTCTCTCTCACCCTCCACCCTAGGATCCCCTAGTTGAATTTCAAATCCCTATAGAACCAATCAACCCCCTCATCTAGAATCCAACCCTAAAACCCTTGAAAAAGGTGATAAATGGGATTACCCCCAAAGGTATCTCCCATGCCCCTTCCACCTCACCAATCCATGCCAAACAAACACAAACCCATCCCCACCCTTCAACTCATTACAGCCAACCTAATCTTAGCCCTCCACCTTATTCCCACATGCTTTAATCCTAGCTCTCTACCCATTAGGTTTTAGATTAAATCCTAGCCCTACACTAAATCTAGGATAAGGATCATCCTAGCCCTTGATCCCCTCCATCTTTATCCCATTTTTCACCCTTGGATTAACCAATTTGGGGCTATAAATAACCCCAAATTCGTGATGAACAGGAATGGCTACAAAAAACCCAAAATCAAAGAAAAAAAGAGGAAGAAAAAGAGAAAAATCCCTAGGTCTATCCCAACCCTTGGCAAGGTAAGCCTAACTCTAGTCCATTTTCATATTCTATACTTCAATTCATGTCATTTAGCAACTGTTATGCTGCCCAATTTATGCTTGAGCTCTGCTCAAAATCAGGTATAAGGTAGAGGCTCAATAGCCTTTATCTTGCTCTATTTTCTACCAGTTTTCTTGTCAATTTTTGTTTTATTTTTGTATAAGGCCTCTTAGGCCAAATTTTGACTATGTTATTATAGACATATAGAGATAGTTCCATATTTAATTTGGTAATTTTTTATGCTGTGGAAGGCCTTCAAATGGCCCCTCAAACAGAACTCAAAAACTAAGTTCTTTGAAACCCAATTTCTAGGAAATATTTGTGATTTTTATTTTGTATGAATTAAGCATGATTTTGAATTCAATTTTTTATATGTTAGTCTTCTATATGTCTTTCATAAGCATGCTAAATTTTAGGATTTTTCAAAAACCCTAAGGGCTCTAAAATTGAGAAAAATAATTGCTGGATTTTCTCCCAACAACTAGTGCCTGTTTTCTACTGAATTAGAAAATAAGCGTCAAGGATGAATTCAGATGTTTAGATCTGGGACCCACCCCAGGGAGCCTTGATCATCCCAGAACCTATTTTCAGGCATCTTTTGGCGAATGTGACCTGTCCCTGTGCACCAGCACCTCTGTGGGCCTTGAAATCTTCAGGCGTTGAAATCTTCTAGTGTTGGGATGGATTTTAAGCATCAGACCTTGATCTTAAAAAGCACTTTTTTTAAAAAATTAGTTAAGTGCTGAGTCTGCCCCAGGGTTAGTCTGAGACCCAGGAGAAATCCCCCCTTTAGGCCCCACGTGGGTGGCCCAAAAACCCTAAAAAATTATTGATTTTATACTCAACGCCAGTTTTCCCCCTGAATTAAAATTTAGGTGTTGAGAAAACAGGCGTCAGACCAGAAAATAGGCGTTAGGCCTGTAACAGATGACCGACTGGCCCATTTTGGGAGATCATATCTCCACGTGGCCTAAGCTTAGGACCCCCAGGGTTGCACAATGAAACCCTAGGAAACTTCCCCTATCCCTAACTCAGAGTCCTACAGTGCTAGGACCCCTCCAAACGCCTCAAACAATGACATCAAAGTGCCTATTGGATCATTTTCCCAACGCCAGTTTTCACCCTGAATTAAATTTAGGCGTATGGAAAACATGCATTGAGATGGAAAACATGCGTTAGGCTTGTAACTCAAAAAAATTACTTTTCTTTTACCATCCCCCTTTTCCTAGGGTTGATTCCAAACCCTAAAAGGGCCCGTAGCTAGCCATTTAGAGGGATCAATCATCCCTCTAAAGACCAAAACCTTGAGGGATCTCCTATAAACCCTAAAAGTCAAATCAAAGAACACTTTATGGACTATTCAGGGGCTGACGCCTATTTTTCCCCTGAATAAAAATTCAGGCATTGAGAAAACAGGCGTTGAAAGCTAAAATAGGTGTTAGGCCTGAGAAAAATCCAACAAACCTTTAATCCACACAAAAGACCTTGAAAACTCAAATCTATGTTAATAAGGCATGATTATGAATATAAACTTAAAAACCTATGTGAATGGGAGAAGCCACCCTAAAAAGGTGGGTATTTTGGGTGCCTAACAGCTTCCCCAAATGCAACCAAACCACTTACCTTAATCTCTGGAACTCAGACCAATACCACAAGTTAAACCCTTAGAAGTCCAACTCAGTTGGTTAACCCCGAGTTGGTGATGACTCCGAATCAAAGCCCAAGCCCCTCCTTTCAAAGAGGGATGCCGGTGACAAAACATGACCGAGTAGTGCCGCGACGCGCGAGCAACAACCACGAAGTGGGCCGTCGATGCCCACAACATGGGTTGATAGACTAGGGTATGACATGTTCAAGCTAGAGTTTAGGAGGTTCTTGTATCCACTATATGTGAATATCACTATTGAAAACCAAGAATGCTCTAAAAAAGCAAGCTGAGATCATGCAAGGATGAGAACGACATGGTCATATCATTTGAATCTTTCCACATTTGCAAAGGTAAGTGAGGTTAAGTTTTACTTATAAAGATCCTCAAGACCCCTAAGACCACCTCCTATATGGTTAGAGTTGGCCTTACGCCCATTCTGCACAAAACTAGGGAGAGTAAGCTCTTCAAGCAATATTGGAGTGTTCTAAAGGTGGTGGATCACTCCAAACCAAATTGGTAGGATTTAGTGTCCAGTTTGGAGAGCTTCAAAGTCGAGTTAGAGCGCTCTAACCCCAAAATGGAGTGCTCCACAAATTCTCTGAAACCACATTTCTAAGAGATTTGCTCCTAGTGAGACGCTTCAACATTAATGGAGTGCTCCAAACTAAGTTGAACATTTCAAATTTGAAATCAACATTCCATATTTATTGTCCATTTTGGATGATTCTCATCCAAGGGTTGTGGTGAGCCATGACTTATATAAAAGGACAATTTTGCTCTTTTAAACCTAAGGGTTTAACAACATTTACAAAAGGGAAAGAAAAAAGATTTTTGGCAAGAAGAAGAGTTCTTCTAGCATTACACTCTCTACATTTTCACTCAAGCTTCCAAGCTTCCAAAGAAAAAGAAGAGAGTCAGCTATCTCTCTTATGGCCATAAAGGAGGTTTCCTTTACAAGAGAAGAGAGGAGGAAGGTTGAGGACGGTACTCCTATACTTCCTAGCATTCAAACTCCCAACTTAAGGGTTGTGGTAAAGCTTTTGCTTCACATTTTGGAGTTTACTTATATAGTAGTTTGTATTGTATCTAGGCCACTACTCTACTTATGAATCCTTGGAGAACACTCTCTATGTGATATTTCCTTACTTGAGCTTAACTTATATTTGCCTTCGTAGAAGCTTACTTGGTTGTGTGACTACTTGATCATATTAGCATTTTCTAAAGGCATTCACATACTCCCTTTTGTCTTGGTATAGACTATACTATTGGCATATTTGGCTATTGAGAGCCACTCTCTACATTGGGACTTAGTTTCCCTTGGTGACCATATTTGCATATTTGGCTATTGAGAGTTACACCACATATTAGCACATCAATTCCCTTATTAAACTAAGTTACATACTCGATTGATTGAGAACCATTTTGATATTTATACCTTACCCTTATATCAACGGTTGAAGACGCTGTGTGACAGATTATAAGTCCTTGGCTCAGAGACAACCAAGGCCGTGCTTGCCGGAGACATCAAGCACATAATATAAGGTTTTCTCATTCCTTGTAATCATTGTGATTGATTAATAAATTGAGTAGTTAAAAGTGGACATAGGCCTTGGTGTGGCTGAACCACTATAGATTCTTGTGTTGTGGTGTGTGATCTTTGTGTGATTGTCACTTACATTTTCATACTTACAATAATTAACATTTGAGCACTAAACACCTTAAGTGAGTTAATTATTATTAAACATTAACTATAAACTCACCTAAATTAAATTGGGCTAAAAAGAATTAAAACATTAATTATATCTTTTACAACCCCTCTAGGATTACACACTTAGATTTTCAGTTTTCAATGGAAACTTTGTGGTTAGACAAATGTGAGATTGTTAGAACTCCAAGGAGACAAAAATATGAATCAAATAAAATATCACAAATTCTAAGTTAAAGGATGATCCTTTAAGGGATAGGGAAACAAATACTAATGTTGTTGAAGGTGGTATAATTGTTAGTACTGGTTGCTGCTTCATCACCACCATTGTCACCACCTCTTCAACATTTTAGCAAGCTAAATGCTTTTGTAGTTGGTATAACTAAAGCATGAGAGAGGTAGGGGGAATGTGAGAAAAGGGTGAATCGAATAAGAGAATTATTGAGAAAGGAATATGAGTGATTGAGAAAAGAAGAGGGACTAAATCATTAGGTAGTAAATAAGAAATAAATGAAGGGACTAAATTAGTAGACAATAGATAAAAAGAAAAAGAAAAAGAAAAGAATAGAATCAACAAGAAACAAAGAAGAATAAAAAAGAAAAAGAAAAAGAAAAGAATAGAATCAACAAGAAACAAAGAAGAATAAAAAAAATGAAGGGACTAAATAGACAGGAGATAGAGGACAAAAAATAATGGGACTGCATGAGTATGCAATGAAGAAAGGAAAAAAATGAAAGATAAATTTGGGGTAATCATAAACCAATTAATGAGTCCTATACAACCACCTTTAATCGAAAAAATTCATCAATGATTTTCTTCCGTACATCTGCTTTTACTAGGCTCTATAGACAATGCCAAATGGAAAGATGATAATTCCATATCCAAATTTCTCTCCACCATGAAACCATGATTCTTCTAGTTATCCAAAAACTATTTATTATTATTATTTTTACGTAAAAATTTTGGCCTAACAAAGCGGAAACATTTTACCCTAGTAAATGGTTAACATGGTTACTAACATGTTGGTGTTACCAATTATTGGATAAGGCATTGGTTAATGCTGAGTGGATTCTTTCTTTCCTAATTTCTAATGCAAACTTTTTTCTATTTGGATTATTTGATCACTCTCTTAGTATTGTTTATAATATGTTGTGAAGGCTAGAAGACCTAAGCCATTCATATTTTTTGATATGTGGGTGCAACATGATGATTTCTTGAATGTGGTGAGTGGAGTATGGACTTGTTATCTTGAAGGTGATCTGATCTTTATAATTGTTCAAAAATTGAAACTAGTCAAGAAAAAACTGAAAGTCTGGAATAGGGAGGTTTATGGGAATGTTGATAGTAAGGTATCTGACCTAAGGGCTGAATTGTATAAGGTGCAAGATGTAATAAGCTTAAACTTGAATGATGATGGGTTGGCTAGGAAGGAGAAGGAGTTTGCTACTGAATTTGCCGAAGCTTTGTAAATGGAGGAAAGTATGCTAAAACAAAAATCAAGGGTGAAATGGTTGGATCTTGGAGATAATGATAATGAATTCTTCCATAGATCTCTATTGATTAAAAGAAATAGAAATTCCATTCATTGGATTGTTAAAGAAGATGGGATGATTATTGTGGATGAGGATGATATCCATCTGGAAACTGAAAATTATTTTACTAATATCCTAGCTCCAAGAAGTTAACTGAGGAATACCATTCTTTTCTTTTGGAGGAGAACAATGATGATGAAATGAAAATGTAATTTGGAATGGAAAGGAAAACAAAGCTCTTAGTTCTGATGAGTTAGCTCTTTGGTTCTTCAAGGTAGCTTAAGAGATTGTTGGAAATGATGTCATGAAGGTTATGGAGTTTTTCTATAACTTTGGAAAACTCTTAAGAGCAATCATTGCTACTTTTGTTTCTTTAATCCCTAAAATTATCGATGCTTCTAGCTTTAAGGATTATAAACCGATTTCTCTATGTAATCTTTTGTATAAATTCATCACTAAGATCTTGGCTAATCAGTTGAAGAAAGTGATGAATTTTTTGGTTTGAAATAATCAAACTACTTTCATTGAAGGGAGATCCATAGTTGGGAATATTTATTTTTTGTCATGAGGTGGTGAGAGATTTGAAAGAAGTAATCACCCTCCTTCGGTATTGTAACACAAAACCCTACCCCTAAAGTTCATTGGCATAATGCCATTTGGTTTCCTAATAGCATCCCAAAGCACAATTTGTGGCTTGGAAGGTTATGACGTAAAGGATTCCTACTAAAAGTCTTCTGTTGGAACAATGCTGAATCTTTGGACCACTTCTTCTTTCAAAGTGAGTACACTAAGTTCATTTGGATAGAATCACTTAAATATTTAACTCCCTTTCAGAGACGGGTTCACACTTCCCTTTCAAAGGAAAGGGTGTTGCAACAAGAATTGTCAAGTTGACATTTAATGCTACTCTGTACCATATTTGGAGGGAAAAAAATTTAAGAATAAAAGCCAACCCTGAATTATGGAGAACATTTGCTTTAAAGTCTGTACTAAAATCAGGAAAGAGAATGCCTTGCAAGCTAATGATCCTTTACATACTTTTATTTTCAACAAACGAGAAGTATAAGTGTTGGGACTGCTGAATCAAGTTAGGATGTGTTCATGGTCCCCTCCTAGAACCGGATGGAGATCTCTCTCCTGTGATGGATCCTTAACCTCAAATTGGGCTAGCTATGGTGGCCTTTTAAGAGATGAAACAATAGCAACTTTGTTTTCCTATTATGGAATGGTGGATGCATCTCATATTTTTTTGGTGAAAATATATGGGTTATTGAGAGCTCTATCTCTTGCTATTCAGTATGGATATAAAAAGCTTCAAATAAGTATGGATTCCAAAATTAGGGTAGACATTATCTCTTCTAAGTGCACCAGTTTTTAGAGAACTATTTACTTATTGAAAAAGCTTTTTCAAGTCTTTGTCATACCTAGGTAATTTTGAGATCAAACATATTTGGAGGGAAGCCAATCAGCCCGCAAACATCCTTGCAGGCATGAGTTCATCTTTTGAAGAAGAAATTTTATTTTCAAATGAGTTTCCTGCATATCTCAAAGATGCAATCTTGAGGGACGCTTCTTCATGTATATATACAAGATTGTAATTCTTTTTTCGTGATCAATAAATTTTTACTTACCTAATTTGTTTTCTAATAAATTAAAAGACACCCAACTTTTGAGCTATAAGAATACAAGAAGATTCTAACATGGGTTAGTTTTAAAAGAAACTTAAATGAACAATAGATGGAGAAAATCATCATTCTAATAATAAAAAAAGAAAAAGAAAAAGGTGGGAGATCATTAAAAAGAAATAGAAACTAGTAAATTAATATATGAGAAATATGGTTGAAATTTTTGTACGGTCACAACACATGGATAAAAATTAAAATGAAATGAAGTAATCTTGCATGGACTAAGCTTTATCAAATAAGAATGACATGAATGGGGAAACAACTCAATGCAATTTAACTATGATATACTTAAACTATCTAAAGCTTCAATAGTAACCTTGTAAATAATATCCAATTTAAACAAAGAATAGAAGAAAATAATGATGACTACCTACAGCTTCCCTCCTCCTTGTTGTTCCACTTCAGTCTTCACATTTGGTGTATTTTTCAAACTCATAGGGTTCTTGGAGAATATCTCTTTTGAAGGTTGTGTGACTTTGATAAAGAATGGGGGGTAATGTGAAAGAGAGATCGATAATGAGGATATATTGTGAGGGAGGAGGAAAGAGGAATGGTGGCTACTTTCATTAGATGTACGGATTCTAAGGGAAGCCAATGGTAGGATGTGAAAAGGGGACTACTGAATCATGAGGTAAAAAAAAAAAAAGAGAAGCCTATTTCTTGGACAGAACAAAGAGCAATGAAGAGAGAGAAAAAAAGGATTAAACATAAAATCTTGAGTTATAGATATAGAAGAAAGAGAGGGTAAGAGGAGAGGCAACAAGATGAAAGACAACCCCTTTTTCTTTTCTTTTTTCCCTTTCTTATTTGCTGTTTTCCTCAACTTCTTTTATCATAGCCCTTGCTATATTTTTTATGCTTTAAGAGAGAGGAGATGGGGGTATAAGAAAAAAAAAGTGATGGGATTAAAGAGCTGAGGATCAATGGGTGAGAAGAGAAATGGTTGGGTCTTTAAATTTGTGTGCATTTGAGTAGAGTAAGAAATTTATTTATTTTCTTTAGTGAATGGCTAGCTTTGTTATGATTTGTATGCTGTAGATTACTATGATTATCTCTTTGATGAAAGAAAAGCTCTTACAATATTGGTGAGTTCACTGAAATGGGTAGCAAGAGATGAGAAAAAAAAAATTGAAGATCAATAGCCAAGACCATGATTTTTTTTATTTGATAGAAGGAAGTGAAGACTAATCAAGAAGAAGCTCAGGTTTACCACCCATCAAATAAAAAAATGTCTAGAAGAAGAGAAGACATGCAAGAAGGTGAGCAGATACAATGGGAAAGGGAGACACTGCCCATAGAGAGAGAGAGAGAGAGAGAGAGAGAGAGAGAGAGAGAGAGAGAGAGATGTGGTTGTTGAGCTTTCTAGACATAAGTTTCAGGATTGTTATATAGAATAAAAGAAAAGGAAAACGATGATGGGAATGACTAGAGGATGATCGGGATAGGTACATGATGGAGAGAGAAAATAAAAAAAAGAGAAGATAAGGAGTGAACATGTGAAGGAAAAGAGAATAAGTAGGAAAGGAAGAAATCTGTTGCATGGAGGAGGAATAAGAATATATAGAGAATGGGTAAAGATGATTAAAATTAATTAAAAATGATAAAGAGGGAACTAAGAGGGAGTACGTGTGGGGCAAGGAATGGGATGCATCTGATGGTTCAATGCTCGGTATGTACTCTCCTAAATAAGGCATCTAAGAAATTCGAAACTCATTCTTCACTACTAAATCACCATCTTTGAGGTTGGTCTAATGATCGAGGCTTTGAGATCATGAGTTGTTAAAGATTAATTGTTTCAATGAGAGGGCGAATGGTGAAATTTAGAGGTTTAAATTGTCATATTAAGGTTTTGGTTCATTTTGGATGCAATGGCAAGGTCCAATTCTTCTTCTAGAAATAGTATAACTCTGTTTTCTTTGCAAATGACACTACATTAAGGGTTTGATTATCAAGGTTAGTACATAATTATGTAACATTAGGCTTTGGGGTCATTTTAGGGGATTGAAATCAGTAAAGTGACCACTCTGGCCATTTTAGAATAAAATAATCTGAATAAAAGCATTGGCCTTGGGAATTGGGCCAAAATTTGATGATGACATTAAGGATTATAATTACTACCTTAAGGTTTATGAGCATACTATCTAATTTGCCATTTCTTGAACGTATCTCAATGATTAGGCCCTATTTGTGAAATCAACAGCTTGACCTCCTATGGGAGAGATTTGAGGATGATGGCGGTCATCATATTGGGATTTTTGGGATGTTGGATGCATTAGTAAGGTCTGATCGACCATTGGATGTGCATCTTAAAAATCAAGCCCGGTTTCAATTAGCTTCCCAAGTGAAGGTCATGATTCTTTGGACTTGAATATGATGTACTTTCAAAATCAATATCACTACCATAGGTTGGGTTCCGGATAATGCCAAAATGCATTTATGATGTCAAAATGACAATTCAATGCTTGAATGGTGCCAATTTCAATTGAGATCTACAACCAGGATTTTCAGATATGGTTGGGTCAAATGGAAGATTTGCTTTGGAGGGAATAAGACATGGGTTAAGTAAAAGATAGACAAAGGAGAGGAATAAAGGAAAAGATAAAGAGGATGGACAAAAATAGAACCCATAAAAGAGTTCTTGCTTGGCACAGAAGGTGTCAAGTGGGATTGGAGAATTGGAAGAAGTAGAAGATCACACTAAAGTTGGGTTTTTACACCTACTGTATGCTTTTGAGGTGCAATGACTCAATCAAAAGGAGTTTTTTTTTTTTTTTTAAACAATATCATTCTTTCCCTACCAAACGAATCAGCCAATGACTGTTAGAGAGAGAGAGAGCGAGAGAGGAGCAAAAAAGCCACACTTCCGCTACCCTGGGGCATGAGATCATCGATCTCTTTTGCACACTAGGCAATGAGGCAATAAGGTGCCACCTCAATCTTCCTTTTGATGAGATTTAGTTTGATTGGTGATTCTTCCATGCAAGCTCTCCAAAAAATTGCTTAATTATTACTGAGGAATTGATTAAAGCCCCATCTTTTCCAAGACAGATTTGAGGTATTTGTTGGGCTTTGATTTCTCTTTAAGACCCCTAAGGTCTCAAATTAAGCTGACTTGACATTAAAGATTCCTTTCCTATTCTCCCAAATGATTTTGTAACCGTCAAGAATTTTTGGAATTTCTTCCGTTTCAGCCCTTGAAATAAATACTTTGCAGTATATATTTGTTCCTTTCACTTTGTTAAGTTAAATTGCATACATGTAATCACACACAAATGATATATATATATATATATTCATCTTTTATATATATATATATATATATATATATATATTCATCTTTTAAACTTTTCATCTTTCCCAGCCTATGATCCATGTAACTCACCAATTCCTTCATTTTCTTTAAAAAAAGAAAAAAAAAAAAAATCATTTGCATGTCAAGGCTGGGCCTCCCCTCTTATATGGTTTTAAAGTGAAGAAACAAATTTGAGATGAACACTTTTTTTTTTTTTTTTTGGGTTAGCTACAAATTACTCATTTGTTTATTTTGTACACATTTGGGATGAACAGAGATGTAGTACGAATTAGCAGTTCTCTAGGGAGTTCTCTCTGTCACAACCTACAATAAATTTGCAGCAAGATTGATATAAAAATTAATGGGATTGGTTAAATGATCACATTAAAGTTCAAAATAGGGCAAAAATTTGTCTCGCAAAAAGGGTTGGCAATTGGTTGGCCCAACTGATATTATCGCCAGTTTTGGTGTGAACCATTAGAAAAAGAGTCGGTTTCGATGGGTCTTGTTTCGGTTTAGAATCATTAGTCAGCTTATGCTTGGGTTGAGTCTACCCGGCCAAGACCCCAGCTGATGCAACCCTACGATGTAAAAGTAAGGGCATTTGAAGAAGAAATTGTTGCAAAAAGCACCAGCTATTCTCTTAAGATTTGTGGCAAGGGCTGTGCACGCCAATACAAGTGAGTTTACAAATAGTCCTACGTAATCCGAGTTGTTCTCTCCACGGAGTTGAGCTTTTCCCCTCCTTTATCCTACTCAAGTTTATACAGCATCAGTCCCCCATGAATCCAATGGTTCATCCGTTCAGGACTCGACGGCAAAGAAGGTTTTTCTGGCAGGCCAAAATCCCGCAAATCAGTTTAAAGTACTTTCAATGAAATCTAACTTGGAAATCATAAAAGTAATTTGTAGGTATAATGGCTTAAAAAGTTAAAACGGTCTCTAGTCTCTAAATAATTATTTACAATAATACCAAAGATTTTAACGACTAAAAAGAGGAGAGTAACGATTCTTAAAGCTCTCTCTTCAAACAGCAATAAAGAGAGAGAAAAAAAAAGTAGGTTTAATAGATTGGAAGCAAAAAAGATGAAAGATTCTTAAGTTTACAAGTAGGGAGACTAGGGGCACAAAATGAGCTTTGCCCCAAGCCTTCGATATATTCAAAAGACAAAAGTTTAGTCGATTGATCATTGATGACGCACATTAGCTCTCTCAAAGTTTAGCATATTTTATCACTTAATTACAATGGGAAAAAAGTAGTTTGAAACATAAACCAATCTATCTCTCTAAGACTAATTGTTGATAAAAAAATTCTGCTGACTATGCTGGGCGTGCCAGTGCCATGTAGGAACAGAATTACAGAGTCTAGTTTTTTTTTTTCATGACCCTAAGCACTGATTTGAACAGAACAACCAGAATAATTTATCTCCGTGTAGTTTGTTCAGCCACCACTTTATATCGAGTGATTGCGAGGGGGAGGGTTAGTTCCTCTGCGTAGTCTTTTTGTCTTGTATGAACAAGGACTTGATTAATCTAGAATTATTAAAAGAAATTGTTTAACTAATCTATTGAATTTAAATGTGAAAGTAATCATAGATAGCAACTTACTTCGGGAAACAATCTAATCATGCAATGCAAACGGTTACAAAGCAAACACATCATTCCAAGTATGAACTTCTTGATTTGATGAACAATAAACATGATTACAAACATACAGGATAAATAGTAATTGACAGAATGCCTAACCTAAAACTGAGACTCTAAACAATGATAATTAGTAATCAGTGATGACAGTCATTCTGAAAGTGGGTTGACAACGAATTTTTGGTTAAGTAGTTGATTGTTGGTTGATGTCGTGATCTTTTTCTGGTTGTCTGGTCTCTCTGTTCATAGGCTCTGAAACAGTAATTAACATTTCCAAGTGTCTTCGTAGTGTTTTGCCATCTGCTCTTAGCAACCATATTTGAAATTGTCTTATTGATCTTTAGCCACGTGTTCTTTACAACTGCTCCTCTTTCAAATCCAAATCCTTTTTAGTCAAAATTTTGTCATCTGTCTCAATAACTGCCCTTTTCCAAAATTCTTCCAACTGGAACTTGCCACATATTATAACTGATATTTCCCTCTTGAATTTAAAATACCCTTTACTAATGTGCCATGACCATTTTCTCCGTTTCTCATTGGTTATGTTTTATGAGTGATAATTGCAATGTGCCTTAGTCTTGGAAATTAATATATCGCGATAAATTTATGGTACAAACAATGCTCCAGTCATTTTGAATTTTAAAAATTCAATGACATGATTGTCTAGACTACCATGAGCCACAACTGCTATAGTGCATTTTGCAATATGGGACACACGTCATTTCCCAACTAGTTCTTCCGTGCACAAATCTTTCCCACTCCCTCTTTTGTCTTTATCACTTTCGTTCTTCGAGGGATTTTCCTCGGTTTTCATTGCTTCCTTTATAAGTTTCCCTTTTCTTTTTATTTCTTTATTCGAATCATTTTCTTCTTCTTCTGTATTTTTCTTTGGTGAGTTCCTGGTGTATCAATAATATGTAATTCACCAAAACTTCATGGATCTTTTAATAAAATGATGGAACACTGAAATTTCATACAAATTGAGGTATAACAATGACGAAGATGATAAGAGAGCAAAGGGGTAGAACATCAAGTATTTAAATTCACTTCTTCATAGATCTAATAATCAAGTGATAAAATTAAGATTTCATACAAAATGAAGGATAACAATGGAGATAACAATAAGAAAACAAGGAGTAGCATTGCATGTATG
>JAOXJP010020293.1:0-31615 GCA_025762735.1 Platanus orientalis | reverse complement strand
GGACCACCTATCTCATCTCATGAGATCAAATAATTACCCATATAAAGAAACAAATTCATGTGATGATAGAATAAATAATTATTATTAATTAAATAATTAATTAATCATGCTTATATTTTATGTGAATGGCTTTGTCAGGACACATACATCTAACACCCACCTCTTTAAGGGTAGAACACACAAGTATCCAAATGCTTACATACAACCCCATGAGTGGGACATACACATCTCTGAATGCTCGCATACAACCTTACGAGTGGGACATATATATCTCTGAATGCTCATATACAACCCTACGAGTAGGGCATACATATCTTCGAATGCTCACATACCTCCCTATGAGTAGGGCATATACATCTTTGAATACTCGTACACCACCCTACAAGTGGGGCATACACATCTTTGAATACTCGCATACTGCCCTACAAGTGGGGCATCATAAGGGCTAGCATATCACCCTATAGATGGGGCATCCATAAGTTCCATGTTATTCTCCAGGACCAGGGTAGTCGTCTAAAATTCCCCAAGACACGGGTGCTAAACAAATTCGTAGGTAAAAGAAGTGATAAACCAAACCCATGCTTTTATAAAGTAATGTAGTCATTACAAAAATATACTATTTGTAAAAATATCTACATAATCTATCCCATGAAAAGTCTAAAGAATGAAGTAGTAAATCACACGGAATGGATTAAATGTTAATATACAAGTAAAGTTAATTTGCCCATAACTAGGTGCATAAAGAATGCTTATGGATGTAAAATTGTTTTATAACAAAGCTCATATAGGTTAAGAGCCAAGTATCTCAAGTCCTTTTTAAAAACTCATATAGAAATCCTATGTCAAGAGTCACATAAAAAATTTTAGAGTAAACCAAGTTATTGATAACATGTATATGCCACTAAGAGACATCACATGATGTAAATAGTAATGTAGCCACATGAGGATCAATAGAATTAACGAAATTTATCATGGTATAACATGAATAGAATAAAACATACCAAAGTGAGAAATGAACTAACATAGGAAGCCAATAGAGCATCACAAATTTTCAGAAGCCAATGTATATTTGAAAGATTTTATCATAGGAGATATTAGGCTCATGCAAGGAATCCAAAGACATCTAAGAAACGTGTGAATAGTAAGAAAAATATGTAATAGATATTTTATCAAAGATGTAGAGTGTAATATTTTAGGAACTCAAAGGAAATCAAAGGGAAAACCCAATCTTCACCATAGGAAACCTTTGACACCCTACATCACAAGTGAATAAAGCTCCCAAACTTCATCACATAGAATAAAGGCTATTCAATCAATCCCATAAGGTTCTATTCCCATGAAATAGCTCCACATCTCAATAAAAATAAGAAATCTATATGGGAACTACTATATAACATGGTCCATCTCTAAGAAATCAACATTCTTAAAAGGAAATAGAGATGAATCCACCACAACATAACTCACAAACATCAAATCTAAGATCTTAGGAAAGGAAAGTTGGCATAAACTACTTATCCAACTCACATAACCAATTTTCATTGAGATTAAGCCATAAATCTTTGCAAATATAGAGTAAAATCACATTTCTATAAATCACTCACAAACCATTTCCATAAAGATTATATTCCATAAATCTTACCAAACATAAGGTAAAAATCACACATCTATGATCCTAAGAATGGAAAAGTGTGTATAAACTAAATATCCATTCACATAATCCATGAAATCAAGGTTCTACATGAGAAAGTAAACAAGATCATAATGAATAGATGTAGAACCACCAAAATCGAGATTATTTTGCACAAATTTAAGGTCCTAAGAAAGGAAAGTGAGAATAAAATGCATATCTACTCACAATCTTGGTTTTCCTTCTTGCTTAAGCTCCAAAATCCTCCAAGACTTAATTTTTCATTTTTCTATCCTCCAAGAACAAAGATCTAGGAAGAAAATGAGTTAACCTTGAAGATTTTTGAAGTTGAGAGTGAAACTAACCTAATTGGGGAATAACCTTCCTCTCTTAGCTTAAGGGTTTTTCTAATCTCTTTAAGCCTTTCCCTCTTTATTCTAATTAGACAAAATGACCTAAATGAAATCTAAAAAGGGTTTAAATCATCCTAGATGAGATCCCACATGTGTGGGGGTTGAATAGAAAGTAGCCACGTATGCCTAGATTTTGTGACCCACAAACACATGGGTCACAACTTAGGTCATGGAATTCATGACCGGTTATGGGGTTTGTGACAGGTCTTGGTGTGACCAGTCATAAGCAGGTTTTTCAACCACCCGAAAGGTGTGCCCCTTGGTCGTGACTGATCACACTTGTTGGGTCACAAATGCTGAATTTTTTATTTCTTCTCCTTGGGTCTCCAAAGTCAAACTCAAGTGGTTCAATGGTCTCTAACTCATTCTAAATCATGTCTAGGACTATCTAAGACATGTGAAATGACATTTCTACCCTTAAGGGGAAAATTACAGTTTTTTCATTTAAATATAACGAGGGGTGTTACATCCTTCCCCCTTATAAAAATTCAATCCATGAGGTTTCTAAACTACTCTTTGGTCTGACTAAAACATGTACAATGAAAATTTTACCCTTATAGGGATAAAATTACATTCTTACCCTTTAAGTGAGACATGGAGTGTTACAACCTAGTCAAGGTGAAGACATGGTTGGGGTAGATCTGCCCTTGGGTGGATGTATGCCAACATGGGCGAGATTGCCAATGGGAAGGCATGTTTTCCTCGGGCTCCATTTTCTTTGGGAGGGAAGTTATTTTTATTGAGTTGCTTTCATTTTTGTTTTTGTTTTGATTTTTCACTAATACTTTTTTTTTGAATTTTGTAGGTTTAGTGCTATGAGAGGTTAACACCTCTAGCACCTAAAAGGAGGGGTAAAGAGGAGTTCCCCTTTCCCTATGTGAAGAGATCGTCTACCTCTTAGATTTATCATAAGAAGAGGAAGCTTATCTCTGCATTTAGGAGGGAACTAGATGAGCTCACGATTTCCCAAATGAGTAAAATGGTTTGAATTTGTTTCATTTCTTTTATTTGCTTAGGTTTATTTGAATTGACTTAAGCTTATAATTATGTGTAGGTTAATTGGTGTCCTTGGACTTGTTGGGTCCTTGATAGGGAAGCAGCCTTGGGCCAGGATTTGGCATGGGATTGGTCTTGGTTAAGGATTGTACTAATTGCCCCTAGTGAGATTGAGTGGTATCTTCGGGATTGGTGTTGGAGCTAGATGGGAAAGGTCGAGATGTTTATAGTTCCTTGTTCATTTGCTCAAGTTATTGAGATAGAGGGTCCCATGGGTTGAGGTGAGACAGGGGAGGATGCCATGGGATATTTAGTCCCAGACATTGACTATATTGAGTGGTGGGCCACTCAAACATGTGGGCCATTGGCTGAGCCCATTGAGCCCCAAGTATGTAAAATTATTAATTTTATTTTTATTATGATTTTTACTTAGACTTGACTAAATTTTGACATCTTTTATTCGCCAGGTGGCACCTATTGTAGAGGAATAACTTGTAGGTGAGCTCACAGAAGCTGCAAAGCCCGTACCAAGGGCCAAGAGAGGGAGAAAAAGGAAAGTCCCCAATGCAGGGGCTTCTTCTGAGGAGCTTATAGGCAGGGTGCCTGGGGTGGTCACAATGACCGATCCTTAGGGGCTTTAGTGGAGTTGTCTTTGCCTGAAAGTGAGGTTCCCGAGGGCTGGCTACCTCTGGACACCATTATGCAGGTAAATTTGTTTATTTTACTTCATTTATGTTTATATAAAAAATATTAAGTGTATTTTAATGGGTTTTCATTTTTTATAGGTTCCCTGAGAGGTTTTCATGAGCGCCCTCCAAAGGTTGTCTTGGTCTTTCACCTTGGTGAGGTAGGTCCATCTAGACCACCAGGCAGAGGTAGCCTCCCTGAAGGAAAAACACGAGGCTGAGATCACTAAGGTAAGCTTTTGAATTCTTTAATTATTTTTGATTTTTTGAAAAAATTAATTATCTAACCCATTTATGCAAATTTTTTTGGGCTGTTGAAGAAGATTCCCATTACAAGGGAGAGTTGTAATGCCCCTGAACCTAGACTCGGATATGCATCCGTATCACCCCAAATTCAGATTCATTATTGTTTATAAATCCAATAATCCACATAGAATTGCCTAAATCCTGGGATCACAAGTATGATCCAATATACTCCACACGTTCTCATTTAAACTTAATTAAGTCCACTTAATCCAATAATTATATTTCAATAGTTTGTGGAAACATGTCCAATAGACAATAGCCATACACATTTGGTTCGATAAAAATGCAGAAGCGTAATCCAAAATCCAATGAGATCATAATAGTATAATAACATCAAACCAAAATAGAGATATCACTAGGGTGCCCTCTCATCCAAATATACAAAGGGAAACATCTACTAGTCTGAAAATATGGACCCAACATGAAGGGGGCCCCAAGACATGTCCAAAATAAGGATAAGAAAGATACTAGAAAGCTGTGGATGCCATAGCAAGTTCCTCGGATAGAGGACCTACAACAATAATCAATCTGAAAAATAAACAGTTGGGGTAGTCCTAACCTGTAAGAAATCTAGCAGACTATAAACAGACTATAAATAATCTGAAGTAAAACACGCATCTGAATACTAGCATGTCCAAAGGCCAATACAAATCTAAATAGATATCAAAGTAGTAATCACAGTCATGCTAGTATAGAGATATCAAAAGTCACACGTCACACAGAAGTCAATGGTGTGATACAAAGATCTAAGTTTAAATAATAATTCAATGAGAAGGTCAAAGCTCACAAATTCGATGACATATTTTAGTCTCGAGAGATCCAACATTCTATGATTTTAGAGTGTTCAAAGTTTGGTGTTCGAAGTATTTGGAGTCTACATGGTTCATAATGTTCGAATGTTCAATATTCAAAGTTCAAAGATTTAAAGTGTTCGGAGTTCGATGTTCAAAGTGAGTTCATAAGGTTTAATATTTGAAGGAGTCCAAAGTTCAATATCCAAAATGTTAAAAGGAAACACTAAACCCGATGTCAAGGCCCACATGATAAAAAATATCAAAGTCTAAAAGGGTTCACAACAATAAGTTTAAAGGTCTATATAGTTTCACATATCTCCGAGTGCTCACATACGGCCCTATAAGTGGGGCTTAGTATCTTTGAGTGCTCGCATGCCGCCCTATGAGTGGGGCTCAATATCTCTGAGTGCTTGCATACCACCCTATGAGTGGAGCCCACATGGTTCATATATTCGAAGTCTAAAAAAAAGTACACATCAATAAGTTCAAAGGTCCACATGGTTTCAATAACTGGAATGTTTCTATAATGTGTAAAGCAATCATAAGCATCACATTTATATAAATTAATCATTTCAAAGGCACATGGTTCACTTAGATTCAATGTTAGTGTATAATTCGATATTCATAAATTCAAAGTCACAATGATTCACTAAGATTTCTCATAGAGTCAATGATTCAAACATGTAATAGGATTTGAGGGTTTACATGGTTCACATAATCACATAGAAGGCATAGAGTTTAATAGATTCAATAAGTTCAATATATTTTTACAGAATTTCAGAATTTCACATGTATTTCAATGAATCAAACCATAGAGATCAACCAATATCACTTCCAGTGTTCCAAACAAAAGCAATGCATGATTACCTTTCGAATTGATTATAATTAGAATGGATCTTGAAGGATTCCCAACTTCACACAGATTTTTAAAGATTCACATGAGGTAAGTTCATATTTCACATGTTCCAAGGGATTCAATAAAGGAAATCATCCCACACAATATCTAAGATCAATAATCTTTCACAAAATAGGTATAGATCTAAAAAACGAACAAGATTCAAAGGTCTAAACCATAAGTCAACAGAATATTCAGAGATTCCAATGAGAAAAGAGTCATTCCAAGCACAAGGAGTATGCAAACTTATTAAACAAGATAAAAACTGTAGATCTAACATATTTTAAGGAATCAAATTCAAATAATTCCAACAATCTCAGAGAATTTCATGTGTAACATCACATAATCTAAAATTATAAGAGAGATTCAACTCAAATCACCGATAGAAAACAAGATATACTTAGTAGAGAAGCTTATATCCTAGGATTAGAGCATAGGTTTTTATATATTTTCAGAGATTCCAAAAAGATTTAAATACAAACTCTAAAGATCAAAGGGGAATATACATCATCAAATTCCTAGTAAGCTAGATTTTCTTACCAAAGCACAAATCCAAGGTCTCTAAGTAGGACACCTGCACTTTAACTTCTATTCATTGGTAGGTAGTGACAAAGAGAAAATAAGGGGGTTCAATGACTGCAAGTGCAAAGTGCAATTTAGCATCTTATGGACTCATTTCAAATAAAGTGAAAATCAAACATGTATTCAAGCAAGTTGTTCATAGTAGAATTTAATCATAAAGCTAGTTCAAGCTGCCATTAATCTAAAATGAGCATGTTTTCTAACATAGTATACAAGTTTTGAATAATTACTGAAGATGGAATTTGAACCTACTAACTAATTGAGTGACCTAAATCTAAGTGAGCATATGTTTTTGAAAGCATTAAATAAGCATGTATAAAAACATTTGCTAAAGTATGCTAAACAATAAAAGAAACTGTTATGAAAATTGTAACATGTATATATAGAGATCAAACAATTCTCCCCAACGGAGTCACCATTTTGTTGACATCGGGAAAATGGGAAAGAGAAAAAGGATCTAGTCCCTATCCCTCATTTTTCTCATTCCGACTCCCACTTTTTGGTCTCTTTTTGGGTTTGTATAAGTGGCTAACCTAGGGGTTAGACTTTTTTGGGAGTCGCCACCAACTCGGGTTTACCAATGAAGTTGGACATTGGCTTCTTTTCTAAAAGAAGGAAAGTCTAGACCCAAAGGTCTAGGCTCCTAATACTCGTTTGGTTTCCAAAGAAACGGGTAAATTGTTTTGTTGCAATTAGGGAAGGTATTAAGCACCCCAATTGCCCATCTTTTTAGAGTGTCTTCTTGTAAGCATACGTATTGTTAATTTCCATAAATGTACATGCCATAAACTAAATTTTATTTATTTTTATACCCTGATGCCTGAATTTGGCTTGACGCTTGAATTTTTATAGAATGTAAAATTCAGGCATTGGGCTAAAAAATTGGTCCCACACTTGGTTTGTACACTTACTACATAGAGACTAGACTTAGAGTCATTATAAATCTGTGTTGGACCTCATAGACCCAGGTCCCACTTAAGAAATTATGGAATTTTTCATATAGGCTTAATGCTTGAATTTGGCTTGACACTTGAATTTTAATATGTGTTAGTTACTGGAAAAAAAATCCAGTAATATGATTTTCAAGGTTTGGCCTTATTTTGAGGGTCCCACTTTTCTGGGGATTTACAGAGAGGTGAGGGACCTCTCTGTGGTCATACAAAAAATGAATCTTAAACCTTGGATTATTACACAAAAAAAGAAAAATTAAATATGAAAATCAAAATAAGGCTATTTTTGGGTTTCAAGATTGATGCCTGAATTTTAATTGACATTAAAGTTCGGGTGTTAAAAAGAATTAGGGCCCATAGGTGTACCCTGGCTCATGGAGGTGGGTTCAAGCTTTATGCGTGGTTGTGTGTGACCTCTGAGAGGTATGTAGGTTACTAGAGTGGGTCCTATAACTTGACGCCTAAAATTCATATACACTTGAACTTTGTCCTGACACCTGAATTTTAATGTCAATTAAAATTCAGGTGTCAGCTGTTGGATATAAATCCAATAGTTTGATCTTTGGCCCATTTAGACCCTCTTCAGGGGTTTAAAAATTTTGAAATTTTAAATGAGTATAGAAGACCATTATGAAAGCATTTTGTAAAAAAATTAGATTGAAATTCAAACTACAAAAATCACAAAAAAAAAAAAAAAAATCTGCAATACAGGTTGGTAAAGAAAGGACAAAATAAATTTTAGGGTAGATTTGGGGGGACTGTACCAAGACCCAAACATGCTCTAAAATTCATTAAATTTTTACTATAGGTAGGATACTTATACAAGATCGTACCATAAAAATTTGAGATCATTATGTTTCCCACAAAAATAAAAAAATTTAGCAAGGTACTATGGTAAAAAATAAGTCTAGCAGAGACATGTTTTGTCTCCACTGTGTAGCCCCCTTCAAGAGGTAGTCATGGGGTATGTATTGCACATCATACCAGTTTATAAGGAATGTAAAAATAAGTGATTGAATCTAACCTAAAATTGAATGAGAGAGGGTTTAGGGTTACCTCTTCTAAGGGTTGGGGGTTAGGGTTTAGTGCTTGAGCTTTTTCCTCTTCTTTCTTTTTTTTTCTTTCAGATTTTTGCTTAAAAAATTCTCCCTTATAAGTACGAAATTGAGGCTATTTATAGGAGTTTGGGGGGTGTGGATGAAGGGCTATGATGTGATATTAGGTCATGGGAGATCAAGGGCCAAGATTAGAAGGTGTGGAGGCCAAGACACCCCTCCCATTGGTTGAGAGCAACCAAGGGTTGAGATTAGAAGATGGATGGATAAGTGAATGATCAAGGGTTGAAATTAGAATTATGGTTTGCCAAAATGAGTAGTTGGGATAGAGTTTGGGCTTTAATTGAATCAAGGGTGAGAGAGAAAACTTAGCTTGCCAACTATCACCTTTGATTGATTAGGAGCAATCAAGGGTGAGATGACTTATGCTAAAAGATGGGTTAGAGATGAATCCCATAGATATTTGTAATTCATAAGATTTATCTATGAGAGGGTACATAGGGGTGCACAAGGGCGAGAGAAATCAATGGTGAGAGATGAAACTTGGGTGGTCAGTTATCACCATTGATTGGTTGAAAGCAATCAAAGGATGAGATGTGTTTGTGCTAGATGGAGGGTTAAATGTGAATCTTATAGATATTTGTAATTCATGAGATTGATCTTAGAGAGGGTATATAGGGGTGCACAAGGGAGAGATGAAACTTGGGTAGTCATCTATCACCTTTAATTGATTGAAAGCAATCAAAGGGTGAAATGTGTTTGTGCTAAATAAGGGGTTAGAAGTGAATTATATGAATTATTGAAATTCATAAATTGATCTTAGAGGGGGTACATGGGGTGCACATGGGAGATCCACATCTAAGGGCTAGAGATTAAAGCTCTTAATGTGAATGCATTAATGAGCATCAATGAAATAAAAGACAAAATTCTTAGCTCATTAATATGTAATAAAGAAATTTTAGTGAAAAATGTCCTCTTACTATGCAACCCTACTTTTTTGGGTTCCCGTGCTTAGAAACACACAAACCCAAAGTACATTTTCAAAGTCTTAGATGTTCCGATTGTATTGGATCAGTTGATAAAATGAATTCCGAGAAGTGTAGGTTGAGGGAATTAGGGTTTGATTGACCTCAAAATCTCTTAAATATTTACAGAAAGGGTAAGATGGTCAAATTGGTCTATGAGATCTCTAGATAAAAGGTGGCCTTCGGGTTTTGTAAGACACGGGTTTAAACCATTCTGAAATTGATACCTGAGTAGGAAATCACGTTCAAAACCCTATTTTTAGTAAGTGAAAAATCTTGGTTGGAATTGTCACTAGGGTTAGCTTAGGTTTCCGTGAAAAATTGGTGGGTCACTGAGTACTAAAGGTTTGAGAGTCTTGGAGCTGCATGAACTGATTGTCTATCCTTTGGATTCCCATGCAATCTTTGGGAGCTTTTTGAATGGGGGACACTTGGGGGGACAAAATGACCATAGTTTCCTAAAGAGGGGTTTTTTTGGGATAGCATGAGTTTGGAACTAATCCTGTCCGAGAGACAATCTTTTGAAGGTAGGGGAAATACTGAGAAAATAGGTCTAACCTTACAGAATTCAGATTCTGGGTGAACTCTGAGGGGTTCACGTATATCAAATACAAACAAAAAGTAATTTGGCTTGATTTAGAAAAAAAAAAAGTGATGGTTGAGCTTGTAGGGTTTCCTGATGACATGGCTTGGGGTGATAGTCTTTTAAGGACCTTGAAACTACTGAGAAATGGCCACTGACAGACTAAATTATAGATTTTTGATGAATTTCTGAGAGTCGATTGAAGACCTGTCAATTGCCCCAAATGTTCTACTCATTTTGAAGTAATTGAAGGAATCATAGTAGATTGTTCTTGTAAATGTCTGTACTTATTAGAGTGTTTTCTAAAAGCTTTACAAATTTGGAGAGATGTCCACTAACTATTCAAGATTTGGTTGTTTAGTGAACTTTCAGGGCTCATAGTGGTCAGAAGCAACCAGAACTTCCTTGGAGAAGATTTGAGATATTGAAGGGGTTTGAGGCTTTAAATGGTTTTTAATCGTGAGGCGACTTATTAAAGGTAAAACAAAAAATTGAGAGACAACCACTGACCTTTTTGAATTCGGGTGTTGAACTAACTTTTGAGAACTTTTTGAAGGTCATATCCAGACTAGAAATTCTTGGAGATTGAGAAATTGGATATTGCCAGATTCATAGATGATTTGCTTTGAGGAAATTTCTTTGAAAATGGATAAAATTGGGATGTGTAGTATCTGGACATGATTTAGGTGATAGGAGAAGCTTTGGAGGTTTCTTGAGGGTCTAAGGATTGTTTTAAAGGAAAATGGTAAAATGGTAATTTTTCTTACCTGTGATGCTTCATTGTGAGAAGGCTTACGGAGGCTAGAGAATTTGAATGTAATGAGATTGTATTCTTGAATGAGGACCGTCGTAGTCCTATCGATGCTTTATGAAGAATTAGGGTTTGACTAGTCAGGGTGTATTTTGACTGATCCATGAGATGGTATTGCACATGGTATGATATGGATGATGCTTTTTACGACCGAAATATCCAGGGAAGACTCCACAAGGGATGCCTAACCTCCTAGAGTCCAGGCCTGATCTCCCTAAACCAAGGTTGCCTAAGCTTTGATTCTAAATACTGATTTAATGTGCTTATTCATTCCATTAAAAAACCCGAGTTAAAATTTGGGTGTTGATAGTAAGGCTCTATTGATGTAGCCAAAATGGGGGTTAACTTAGACACATGTCACTGTGGATTTGGGCACAAAAGTGAGAAATGAACGAAGATTCTTTATAGCAAAAGAAAAATTTTAGGTTTGAAGGTTCTAGACTTAGAATTTTGCTAATACTGCATTTTGGAAAAACATAAGAAGGTCAGCTTTTCTAAAGTATGATAGATGCCAAAGCTTTAAAAGTTAGCACTAGTCCATATTGATATCTGGGGACCAACTTAGGTATGTTCACTTGGTGGTTCTTATTATTTTGTTACTTTTATTGATGATGCGATCATAAAAATATGGGTTTATTTCCTAAAACATAAGTCTGATGTATTTGACATTTTTAAGAAGTGGAGAGTCTTGATTGAGAATGAAACAAGATTGAGGCTTTAGTGCTTAAGGTCTGACAATGGAGGGTAATATTATAGCAAAAAGTTTGAAAAATTTTGTGCTTTGAATGAAATCAGAAGGGAGATGATAGTACCCAAAATTTGACTTTGGTTAATTAATGGGACCAAACAAGTTCATCATAAGAGAAAATATAATCATACTCTAGGTTACCTTGGTTTAGGAAAAATAGGCCAAAACCTTGGCATTCCTTGTACCTTAGATACCAAGACTAAACTTGGACTCTAGGTGGTTAGACATCCCTGATGGATACTTCGGTTGCAAAGTTCAATACCAAACCATGTACAAAACCCTACTCAAGGATCAGTCGGGCCAAACCCTAATTTCTTCAAAAAGTACTAATAGGACTATAATGGTTCAAATGTTAGTCTATCAATGTCATTTTCTTCAAAATTCTCTTGCCTTCATAAGCCTTCTCACATTGAAGTATCAAAGGTTGAGAAATTACAATTTTCCCCTTATACCCTCAAAACATCATAAATTTTACTTTATCAAACCCATTTTCTCTAATTATCCAGCCTTCATAAGCCTTCCCACATTGAAGCATCAAAGGTTGAGAAATTACCATTTTGACCTCATATTATCAAAATTTCTCATTTTTCTCAAAAGTTAACCCTTAATGAATCCTTAAAGCTTCTCCTGTCACCTAAATGATCCCAAATTAGATCATACATCCTCTAACCATGATCATCTTCAAAAGGTTGTCTAATAAGATAGGGCTTCGATATATCTAGGCAACCTTCAATGTCTCAATTACCCCCAAACACCTTAATATTCTGGTTTATATTAGGCACTCAGTAAACCTTTAAAGGTTCTCTTGATGCCCGAATATAAAAAGTCAATGGTTGTTGTTCACTTCTTGTCATATCTTCAAAAGATTGTCTCCCGATTTAAATCATCTGAGATTTCAACCTATCTCAAAATCTCAAAACTTTCCTGAGTCATACAAAGATGGTTTTAACTATATTAGACCTGCAGTAAGCCCCTAAAAATTCTCTAGAAAGTCAAATTTAAAGCAGTCAGTTGCCATCTCTCAGTTTTTGCTAAGGTTTCAAAACTAGTTCTCAATCAAAGACATTAATAGATCCATTCTACTCTAATTTTCTCAATTTCTCTAAATTAAACCTAAGCATTTGCAGTAGGTAATGGATCTTCAATAGACCTCTAAAAATTCACTAGGAATCAGAAACTTAGCCAATCAGTGGCCATATTTTGATAGCTCTAAGACCTTCGAATGACCCTCACCCTAGACCAGGTCATCAGGAGGTTCAATATGCCTTACTCACCTGATCCTCTCTTGATCAAGTTTAAGCCACTATTGTATGTATTTAACACACGGTGAATCTCCAAAAGTTCCCCCAAAACCTAAATCCTTCAAATCAGGCCCGTTTTCTCAGTTTTTTTTATGCCTTCAAAAGACCTTCTAATAGGCTAGATTAATTACAGACTCAGCATAGCTAAATTACTCATTTTCTCATAAATCTGGGTTGTCTTCTTTTGCAAGTGATCTTCCTTTGGAAGCCTCCAAAAAATTTCCCTAGGAATCTGATTGTCGGTCTACCAAATCTAGTGTTCTCATGACTCTAGGGCCTATAATATTTTGTGACCTATAAAATTTTCACCTAGGACTCTACAAAAAATAATTTTAATTACAGTTTTGGCTTTAAATAAATCCAGGTTTCAAATGCAGATTCTGACTTAGGTATCAGTTTCACAAATAGTTTGAACTCGTGTCTCACAAAATTTAAGGGCTACCTTTCATATCAAGACTATGAGATTCAATTTTATCATTTCATCCCTGTTATATGGGTTTGAGACATTTTAAACTCATTCAGACTTAGTTTTGACCTACCTACACTCATCTGAATTCGATTCCGACAATGACATTACAATTGGATCGATCGTCTGAGAGATCCAAAAAGCATAGAGAATTTAAGACTTTCCAAGCCTAGGAGCCTACAAAGTAAGCTTAGACAAGTAAGAGGTTGTTCCACTAGACAAAATATCCTAGAGCATTAATTAGGGGAGATATTTTATATCCCCTCATTAAATGCTCTCATAAATGCTCCCCAAAATATCATAAAAGTGGGTTTGAGCTAGGGCCTTTGATTTGGCATTAGCTCAAACCCCCTTTTGATGAATGGCTATGATCTAAAGCCTAACCCTTCATCCACCCTTGATCCCCTAAACCTAATCATAACCCTTGAAAATCACCTCCTCACCACAACCCTTCATCTCACCCCCTTTGCTACATGGCGCCCATCCTATGGACCAAATTCTAGACCAATGAGGGGAGACCACCTCAGCCCCCATGTTTGTGGCTGAGAAGCCTCCGCACCTCTTCATTTTCCTCCACACATTCCACTTGCCACATGGAAACCTCTCATTGGCCCATCTCATGTGACAAAGATTCAATCCACATGAAGAAAACCAAATACATCTCCACCATTGGATTTTTTACTTCCTCACCACACTATTTAATCTCAACCCTTGGTTGCATCTAAGGGATAGATTTGTTTTCTTGATCCCCACACTTTTCAAAAAATAATGTCAACCATTGATTGCCTTACTTGTTCACTACACTACTAGATCTTAACCCTTCGTTGCATCCAAGGGTTGGATCTTCTTCCTTGCTCCCCACACTTCCTAAACTCCTGTAAATGCACCTAATTTCGTGCAAGGTAGGGGTCCAAGATATTTTCTATTAGAAAAGGAAGAGAAAAGAGAGAAAGAATGAGGTCACATGCCCACCCCCTTTATCTTTAGACCCTTAGGTAGTTGTTTAGACACTCTTAGACTGCTGTGAATGATGTCACATGGACCCATTAAGGCCCCATTAATGGTGGGACACAGGGGAGACAAGTAGACAAACTTGTCTCCCCCTTGCTATTGTTTTTACCAAGTGCTATTGTAGAGGCTATAGGGAGTTAGGGGCTAAAATTTCTATGGTAGGTTACTGACATAGTAACCTACGCATCCATAAAATTTCATAGAAATTGAGTTCCATTTGACCCTTAAAGTAGCCCCCACTTGTCCATTATTTTATGGTGTTTTTGCACTTCACAGACAGAGACAAGTGGAGTACTCGAATTTTTATTTCTTCTATATTTATAATTTTTGTACAATTCCTATTTCATTTATTCGATAACTCATTTATCAGATTATGTTAATTTTTATGTTCCATTTTATTCACCTTTTACCATTTTACAAGATTTATGTTTGAATTAATTTTCTATCTATTCATTTTTGTCTTTACTTTCAATACCCTACTTGTAAGTTGAATATCTCTTTCTGTACCTATTGTTTGCCTTTGATTTTTTTTATAGTATGCTTATATATATGTTTTAAGTATGCATGCCAAATTTGAGCTCAATATAATGACTGTAGCTCTCAAAATGGAGCTTGCAACCCAAGGACCTCAATGTGTCTGTGCTGGTTTTTCCCTTAAATCCACCATTTTCAAAATTTTGAAAGTGGAACCTCCACTCGTTATTTGGACTTGGAATTTTTATGAGAGGTCCCTGGGAAGTTAACCTATTTTTGTAAAGCTTCATGATCAATGGAAACTATTTATGTGTCCAAATGGCCAAGAAAAGAGGTTGTTGGAATCCAAAATGCTTGAATTTTAACCCTGATTAAAATTCAGGTTAAAATTCAAGTGTTGGGCAGTAAGTTTAGATGTTTTTCACTTTCAGGTTTGGGACTTAACTTATTTTCATTACATATCATTGGAAATATCTCTCTCTCATCTTTCTAAAGAGACAAACCACACTTAATTCTGACTTTTGTGGAGAGAGATATGGCTATTTGAGTGCGGGCTGTCCTGAACTGACGCTTGAATTTTACCCTATTAAAATTCAAGCATTGCGCATTAAATTTAGGCGTTTTACACTTTCAGGTGGGGGAACTAACCCCTACTTATTATATATCATTGGAAAGATCTCTCTTTAAGCTGTCTAAAGAGACTAACCACACTCAATTATGAGTCTTGTGGAGAGAGATATGGTTATTTGAGTGCGGGTTGTGCAGAACTAACACCTAAATTTTACATGTTAAAATTCAGACGTTGGATAGTAAAGTTCAGGCATTGAAGCCAATTTCAAGCATTTTTTATTTTCAGCTTAGCTTCATTCTTCAATTCTTGTTTATCAATCTTTTTATGACATGTTTAGGACTATTTCATCTCATATTATTGCATGATTCTCTATCATGTTTTCTTTCAAGTTTTACATGTGTATATCTATATACGCATGTATGTGCATGGCCTAGAGAACTACTTCTTTCAATTGTGAAATCAACCCTAGTAAGGTTAAACCATATACTTGTAAGTCCTAAGTGTATCTGGTACCTAAATTTTACCTAGGGGACAACACTGGTGTCATGGTTGTTACATCAGCATGGTCAGGTTGCGTAACCCTACCCAATTACTACCTTTTAACCCTTCCTGATCTTTTACAGTCTCAACCTTATCATAGGGTCATGTATTAATAGTTCATAACCCAAAGACTCTAGGACTTGGCCATAGCCTAGCCATGTCCTTAAAACACACTCACATTGGTATTACATAGACTCGACTTCTATTTCACTAACCTTGATCACAAGTTGCAGTAGCTAGGAGTACTTTGTAAGTATATAAGTGGACTAAAATGATCCTACCCTTGATCACTCTCACAATCAGAGATATTTGACTATTGAGACTCGCACACACAACAAACCCCCAAAACTATATGCAGTTTGATCCTGATAAAACCTTAGAAACCCAAATCACATAAACTTGGGTATGTAGGCAGCTTGAGACTATGTCTTAAATGCGACTACAATAATCACACCACGGGCTAACATGCACACAAATCTATAGCTTATGGTAGGCATGAATTATTATGCTAAAGAAACCACCCTAAAAATGTGGGTAATTAGGGTGCCTAACACCTTCTCCAATTGCAACAAAATAGCTTACCAAATTCTCTGAAAAAACTAGACTAGTTTTAAGAGTCATTCTAGGCCTAAGGGTCTAGATTAAGCCGCAAGGCCCACACTTCCTTTCTCTAAGAAATGAGGCAAATGTCCAACTCCATCTGTAATATCAGAGTTGGTGGCAACTCCAAAAGAGGCTCGATAATCTGGCCAGGGACCGATCCTCCCCGAGAAGTGGGGTGAGGGACCATTTGGTCTTCCTACGATGCCCACAAGAATAAACTCCCAAAATTTTCTTCTCACTGGAAATGGAATATCCCATGCATAGAAAGGTTGTTTATGTAGTGTAGCAAGTTGCAAACCACTTTATAGAACACATTGATAATAAGAAATCAAAATTGGCCCCTAAAATTTAAACGGCCATAACTTTTGACCCTAATGTCTAATTTCAAAGTATAAATACATAAAATGACCAACTTGATGAGCTCTATGTCATCTCAAATAGCTTTCGTAGTTTTAGGTTTATAGTAACCTCAAATCCATTGTTTAAGTTGTTAAATGACCACTTTTTGTTAATTTTTGCTATTTTGGGAACCTTTCAATTGTCACATATTTTGGGGAATATTTGATGCAATTAATTTTAGGAATGCCTCAATAAGTTATTTTAAGAATGTTAGAGTGGCTTTTGGTAGATTTTAGAAATTTCCATTTTTAGTAAGTTTTCCTTTTTATTTTAAGAATACTAGAGTGGTTTAGGTATAATTTAGAAAAATTCTATCTTTTAGCAATATCTAATGTAGTAAGAATTCAAATATTTTTAGGAAGTTTTTATTTTTTTTGTCTTTAGGTCTTGGGTCTATAAATTCTCCATTGTAATCGAATTGAAGTTCTGAATGAATGGAGTTTTGAGTTATTGAAAACTTTCTCTACCCTAATTCTTGGTATGCTTCTTTGTGATAATCAACAAGTCGCATTATTCCTAATATTTTCTCTTGTGAAAATCAATGGCATCATGGAAGGTTGTGTTCAATCATTTAGGGAAATTCATATCTCAACACTCACTGCCTCGGTTGTACTTACCCCAAGTTTAAGAAAAATGTTTTTTTTTTTTTTTGTGTGGAATGCTCTCAACCTTAGAAAAAAGAGGTTAAATGGGGATAGGCATCCATTTAATATTACACACATTTGAAAAATGCATCAATCTTTATAGTTTTTCTGTTCTTATTTTTTAAGCTAATCCCATGGGCTTACGGTCGTTGCATCAACGCATAATTGTAGATACATATGTTGTTGAGGTTTGAACTTGAGACCTTTTCTCTAGAGAGGTGGTGCCATAATCATTAGGATAATGAGGCATTGTGTAACACCCCGCATTAGGACGCACATATTATTGTACATGTGTCACACTTAATAAGTTTACACATGTTATACAAGTTTGGAACACATAGGACCACTTAAATGCACATATGTTGATTTAAACATTGACACAACTTTAGAGAGACACCGATAAATATATAGAAAAAATCTATGAGTAAAACTTATGCCCTTGGATAGGCATAAAATTCTAAAGTTCAATGCAATAAACAACAATCAATTTGGAATTTCCTAGATGAAGTTATAACTGTTTTTGTAAAAGACACGAATCTGAAAAAAAAAAAAAAAAAACAAAAAACACTAATGACGGATCGTGGAGATCTGAATGATTGGTCATAATCACCAATTAAACCTAGCAGAAATATGACTCTCTTCCTGACCATTCATACAAGACCCGGTCATTCTGAGCAAAATGCTTAAACACGATTTTTCTACGATTTTTCATGGTTTTTGGATTTGGAAAGTTCTTAAATCAAAGTGGAAAATTTCCAAACGAAGTGAGGCTCTTCTAGGGACTATATAAGGGATAGTTCTTAACCTAATCCAACACAAAAACACATGGATTAAAGTAAGGAACAAGAGAAAGAGAGAAAGCTAGGGTTTAGAAGTTACTTTGGGGATTTTGGAAGAGAAAAAAGGGAAGAACACAACAGGTTTTGGGAATTTAATTTTTTGCAACAAGAGGCAAGTTACTTTGCAAAACATACATGTTTTCTTGTTTTGTTTAGGATCTTAGAAGTATTTTGTTAAGAAATTTGTACAAGTAACTTTGCAAAACGTACATGTTTTCTTGTTTTGTTTAGGATCTTAGAATCAAAAGATATGTTTTCAAAAGTGATTTTTCATTGTGTGTCTCATAAGTTCTTACAAAGAAGAAAGGTTTATGATCTATTAGGTGTGTTGAGTTATATAAGTCTTATATTATGTAATTATAGTAAATCATCCAGTGTTTCTACATGTTTGAAGCCTGATTTTATGATTATGCTTAAAGTTATGTGTTGGTCATGTTTTGATTGATTGTTATAAGAATATATGTTTAGTTCCTTCAAGTTTTGATAAAGTTGTACCATGATATGCATGTTTTTCTACAAGCACTAGTATCATTCACGATTTTGAAAAAAAAGTTATTCCTAAATGTACTTAGATGACCAAACAAATTCTTTATTTTGCAAAACATGTATTAACTATGTTTTTCATAAGAGAAAACATCAGTTTTAAAAAGAAAAATAAAAGATTTTGAAATGTAAGTTTTGTTAGAAAGTAAGATATGCATTCATGCATACTTTTATGAAGATATGTGATAGATTATGACATGATAAATTTTGTGATGTATTATACATGTGATTGTGTAGAAAGGCCTTTATGGTTAGGGTAATGTGAAGTTCTATAGTTGGAACCTAAGAAAGTGAGTTGTGCTTAGAAGAAAGATATGTACATAAGCTTTGTTGGAAAAATCCTTATAGATTAAAGTGTAAAGATTTTAGAGACCAATATGAAATTGATGTAAAGTATTTGATGTAAATAACCTGCCAATCGGGTTTATATGTGGGCTTATGTTAGTGATGTAAAGTATGTGATGTGAAAACATGCCGAACAAGTTTGTATATGGGCTTGTGTATGTGAGATGTGATTTGATTGTGTTAAGACCCAAGAAGGTTAAGAAATGAATATTCATTGTGTTTGTGATAACCTATTTATAGATTGGTATGTAGACTTTTCATAACCTATTTACAGGTTGGTATGTAGCTTTTTAATAACCTACTTACAGGTTGGTATGTGAGTTTATGATAATCTGCCTACAGGTTGGTATGTAGACTTTTGATAACCTGTCTACAAGTTGGTATGTACACTTTTGATAACTTGCTTATAAGTTAGTATGTTGACTTGTGATGAGAGTATGCGATAGGAATTTGATAACCTAGGTCATATGTGTAAAAGATAAGAACCTAAAATGGGTTAAGAGTGATAAGTTCTATTTGTGAAAATTTAGAGAGCCTAAGTGGAAAAGAAAATGGAAAATGAGAATGTTTGAAAGACTTTAACTATTTAAATGTCCTTCGAGGATTTCATGTAAAATGAAAGTAAAAATGATCATAAGCATATAAGTGATAAAGGTGAAAACTCAAGAATTAGAAAAAGAAAGGAAAGTATGTGAACCTTAAGCATATACTAAGGCTTGTGTATGATAATGTATACATGTATGAAGTAAAAGAATAAGCTAATTATAAGATAAGTTGTGTTTGTTATGTAAGCATCTGTATGTGAAAGTTTTGATTTCAATAACTAATGAAGGTAAGTTTTGTTTTAAAATGTTAAGTTTAATTTTTAACAAAGCATGTTTTAAGAAAAATATTTTGAAAAGAATAAGTTTTTACAAACATTCGTGCCAAGTCTTGGCCATATTTCGGTGTATTTTATATTTTTATTTGCCTTCCATGGACTGATCCATATGCATTATTTTTCAGATTAACATGCTTTACAGGTGCTATCCAATGGAGGCTAAGAAGACATCATATGTAATGAGGAACTTTAATTGTAGGATTTAGATTTTGTTTATTATTTAGTTGTGTTTATTTTAATTTATTTTTATGTGGATACCTATGAGGGAGATGTTGGTTTATTTAAAGTTTATGAACCCATGAGTTTGGATTTTATTTTAGCATGGTTGATGAGAATTAATATTTGAAAGATTGATGAGAACTTGAATATAAATAAGGTTTAGATTCCTTTCACTATACTGATGTAAGATTAGATGTATGATTCCAATGCAATATCAATGTGAGAAAAGCTTTCGCAAATGCATAATAACTATGCAAAAAAAGTGAAAATTTTACAAGGCCCTTATATAATATTTCGCTATGAAAGGTCTTGAACATGTATAAGTCAGAAGACTGTTAAGTGAATTAACACTCCAAAGTCTCTTCTAAGGATGAGATTTCGGGACATTACACATTGGCATCCTAATAGTATGTGCTAGCAGATAAATCTAAATCATCTTTAGTAAGGGCAAGCATTTTCCACCAAACATCATTTCTTGTCCAACCCATGCACCAAGGTCAAACCTTGACTTAGTTAAAGGAAATACTTTGCACACAAAGTGCAGGTTAAAATGTGTTCTCATGATTTTACTTTTTCTTTGGTAAGGAGAATGAATATATGAAGAAGAAAGGGAAATTACTAAATTTGAGTAGTCTTGTTAGATAACCTTTGATAAGAAAATAGAACATAGAGAAATCCAATGGGAATAAGCTTGATTTTTAGACCAAATATTGCTAGAGTATGCACATCTACATTAATTATCCAGGGCACATGGGAGACGTCAATAGAATGATACGGTTGACCATAGAGACATAATCTTTCATTAATGCCTAAATATAACAAGGCTAGTAGAAAAGGGGATTCTTAAGCCTTTTGATAATCCCATAAAGTCTCTTTCAAGAATGGTATGTTGATGACAACCTAGCGAGTTAGCTAAATGGAGGCTAAGCCCCTTAGCTTTAAAGAAGAACTGGAAAAATTCTGATTGAATTGTACAAAAATGAAATTTATCATCTTTGTTAATAGCCCCTGCACTTGAGTTGGAGGGGTAAGTAAAGGTACCATCAAACATTAATTTTGAAAATTCTTTTCGGAGGGGAAACCAAAAGATGGGTTTAGAACTATGGTCAACCATCTTGCTGAGTAGCAAATGTTGACACAAGAAAAATCACAAATAAACACTTTATTTGTGATTTTCCCCAAAAAAAATTATTATTCACAACTTACCATTGTTATTCACAAATAACCATAGCTAATTGTGACTGAACTAACTCATTCATGATTGCATAGTCCGATTGCGATTGATGATCTATGACTAACAAAGACGGAAAACCCAATTTTTTCTTAAATTAATATTTTGATATTAAGGAATCATGACTCAAGATGTTTTACATTTATAAAATACCTAGAAATCTAATGCAAGGCATGTAATCATCAAGCAATCATACATATCATCAACGAGGTAATCCTAATCAATAAGTTTACAATCTGTAGTTAGTCTCCTCTATCTCAACAGATCCTAAAAAATAACAGCAAAATTAGGTTCAAATAAGAGCAACAGTCAAAGTCTCACACGGTTATGGGGTCAATCTCAGTTGCTAATCTCACATTAAGTTGGATGGACGGCATGCATTCAGGCACAATAGAAAACCTTCTAGAAGGCAGAAGTTGGAGTTCAAGGAGGAACTCCAATCAATGGCAAGAAATTAGTTGGTGACTTCTAGTCCAACAAGGAGTCAAACTCAGTTGCATATATCTTTATAAATAACCCCTCTCTTCACGTTGGGAGGTACATTTCATTCACTCTTCAATCTTGTGAATTTATGCAAATTCCCAAGCACCCAACACTCAAGCATCCATATTGTCCAAGCATCCTAATTCAAGCCTTCAAGCCTCCACATCCTTCATGTTCAATCCATCATCTTCTCTATTGAGGGTTGTAAGTCACACTACCTGTGCAATACTCAAGGAAGACATCAAAGGTGTTCAAAAACTCTTAAGAATTATGGCCATGATTAGGTGAGTAAAAATTTATGCTTGTAAATCTGTTTGGATCAAAGCTTGAAGTATAAACATGGTTGCAAATTTTCATCCATTTTATATTAATGAAAAGTTAATGTTACAATATTCTAATTAGAGGTTTTTTGTACCATGCATGGACAATAATAATTAACAAGTTTTTGAGGGGAAATTGGAACGAAAGTCCCCCTAAATCAAATAACAAATCAGCCTCATGCAGCTAGGTAATTTGAGCATCATATTTCAATCATACTATGAAATTTGTTGTTATAATAGAACCAAGTCTATGAGATCCTAAAATAGTCAGTTGTAAAGAAGTAAGACCTTGTGGTGGTTAAGAGGGGAATTTTAAAAAATGAACTCGTTCTTTTTCATAAATACCAACAAGTAATGGTGATTCTTTTGAGAAAGTGATACTTCTCTTTTTAAGATAAGTAGTGGCTTCAAACCAAGATATAAGCCAAGCTAAAAAAGAGGGACAGTTTATAAGGTTTGTAAGAAGAGGTAGAGTTTGGTATCCTTCGTTTAACCAAAGATTCTGCAGTGGGAATTGTATTCCTACAAGCTTTCTAAAGAAAGAACTTAATTTTTTTTTGGAGAAGATCAAGACCCCATAGATAGTTCCAAGCGAAATATACATTTGTATAGGGGATACAAGGATTAGATACCTTGAGAGAATATGCAGATTTAACACTATATATATATATATATCTTTTCTTACCCAAGTGCTAGAACCAAGTGTCTTGGATGAATAAGGAGATGAATTTTCTTAATTTCTCTCAATTCAAATGCTTAAAGATCAAGAATCGAAGAGTTGACATGCATTGGTCCATATTGCCCAATTTATATCATTTTTCCCATTATTGATATGAATTTCATAAGAAACTAATAATTTCTTGCATTTCATTGGGTATAATAGGTATCGAACTATATCATTCTGTTACTTCAAGATACAGTTTGATACCCTCCATCGGTATCAACCATATCCACAAATAGTATATGAAATCAACAAGAAGAGAAAAGAAAAAGAAAATAATGGATTTGGGACATGAGGAGAATGTATGTCTCAAACACAATATTGGGAGGAAGAATGAAGAAATTATTTACCTAACATGGTTTTATAAAATTAAAAAAAAAATAGCATGGTTACTCAGTTCCTCTCAACAAAATAGAGCTTTATCTCAAATTATTGGCTTAAACAACTCATGATCATAGTTGTAGAGAAGTTTGGTACAAGGTAGGAAGTTCATTTCTTGAGAAGCTCGTTTGAAAACTAATACCATTCCGCTTCCCCAAGTAATGAGAAACTCGTTAAAACAAATGAAATCTATATAAGAAAATGAGTAAAAACCTCTAAAAATTTGAGTATAAACAATAAAATAAGATATTATTTATGAGATTTAGTAATGATTTTGTAGAGAAAAAAAGATTTAGATTTGAATTTATTGTTTATATTATTTTATTCCAAACCAATAAAAAAGATTCTAATCCGATGGTTTTTATACAAGGTCTTCTATTGTCTGACTCTAAGATGTAAATTATTTACAAAAGATCTTATGTATGGTAAAATCTAAGGTATGATTGGTCATACTAGTAACCAATGGTTTGCATATTGATTTATATGTCATGATTCATTATACTTATAGTATAGATTTTAGGTTTATTGTATTTTCTTTAAGTTTATTCACTTTATTGTATTGTAATTGAAATAATTGATTATAATTTATAGTTATTTACGTTATTATCATTTTTTGTTTTTCACTTCCCAACAAGTTATTAAGCCTTGTTTCCCGTTTCTCACTTTCGCATTGCTTCCCATGCATTTTCATGACTTCCATTATACCATTACTTTAGCCCTTTCCCAAGACATGTAGCGAACACCTCCTTTTAAAAATCCTATGAAAAAAGGGTTTCCTGTGTATGATCACTTTGGCAGCTATGCAAGCATGTTTTAATTCGTATTTAATTAATTATTTATATTATTTTTATTGGGATGAGAAAGCTTACATTCTTGTCTAAGATCACATTCGTATTTCTCTTAAAAAATGACTAATTAGAAAGGAAATTCGGTAGGAAGGGAGGAGAAAGTGGCTTCCGTCACCCTGGCGGAGGTGAGATTCTCGTGAAATATAACTCGTCAACCCTCTTAACTCATTTAAAAAACAAACAATGGCCCCACACGCCTTTGTGTCGTAAAGTCCAAAAACACTGTTGTGAGACGTAGCGGGCCCGTCCACGTTAAACCCCAAATGCAGTTTTGGTCAAAATATGGAGAAGAAATCAAAATTTTTGAAACAGTGAAGAGTCATCTCTCAAATGAATCGAAGACCAGATCTTCATGAACGAGGGAAAGCCTCTATATATATGGAAACTGGAGAAGACGATGGCCACTCAACCTTTGCTGGGCTAACAAAGATATAGAGGGAGGGAGAGATATAAAGAGAGCCCTAGACAGAGACAGAGAGAGCAGGGGCGACCGGACCTTTTGGACACACTCAGGCAGAGGGACGATGGGTAGACATATAGGTGTCGTTGGGTCCGCTTTTTTAGCTGCTGTTGTTGTAGCAGCTCTGCTGCAGAGTGCAGCGGCGCAGACAACCCATGTGGTTGGAGAAGGCTTGGGGTGGCTCGTCCCTCCTGGCGGTCCCATCACCTACGCCACCTGGGTTTCAACCCAGACCTTCACCGTGGGCGACGTTCTAGGTAAAGACACATCAATGTTTCCTTTTTGATACTATATGGGTCTTCATCTTTGTAGCTTTAATCACTCTTTAAGGTTTTTCTTCTTCTCTAACATTCAATTTAAATTCTTCCTCAAATTTTCGTAATATTAACAACTCTCCCAAAAACTTAAGGTCTCCGAAAATGCAAGTATTGATATACTTCGTCACCCCTCTCAAGGGGAGCAACAGTTGAGACTTTGTAGCTTTGTTGTAATATGCGGACTCGTATGCTCTGTGTCACCTTGTGGTGCGCCACGGTAAGCCACCGACATAAAGGGGGTAGGGCCTTGCAAAAAGTGTTAGGCTCCACCCCCTTTGTGTCTGTGACTTACTGTAGCGCACCACAAGTTGGCGCAGAGGATATGGCTCCGTAATATGCTTATCTCCTCAAGGTCAAAAGTTCAAGTTCAAGGCCCAGTAAAAAATTTTAAAAAACAGTTAGAGACTATTCCATGAACAAATAATATTGTAGCTTCAAAAGGTGAACACATACCCCAAATAAAAAGTGATTTTTACTTTTTTTTTTGGATATGTGCACATCTCCTGATACCCACAAGATTATTTATTCAATAGTGGACTGTTCTTTCCCTGTTGAGATTGTCTCCTATCCATAGAAATCTTGTGGTTTCAGGAGGTATAAATAACCAAAAAAGTAGTTGTATTTCATTTTTAGGTATGTATATGTCTTCTGAAGCTCACAAGATTATTTATAGACAGGGGGAGACGATCCTTTTTTATTGTTTCCTAGAAGCGCTCAGGTAACCAGGTGCCAGTCAACAACATGTGCACACACCTGCAGTATTATAGGATCATCTCCTGTTCGTAGCCATACACATACTCCTAAAAAGTGAAAATCACCATCTAAAAAGGTCATTTGGAGAACAAGTGCAAAAGTGAAAATCACTATCCAAGAAAGTCACTGGGGAAACCAGGTGAAGTGCGTGCATGCACCTGCAGTGCTACAACAAGATCCTTGCCCCTAAAAAAGTGAAAATTACCATCCAAAAAATGATTTTATTTCCCCAAAAATACTTTTACTTCCACAAATATTCAAATTCGAGACCTAGCTTGGTTTTAGTACCATGTTAACCAATTCTCCCGAAACTTAAGGTTTGAGATAGAAGAAGTAAAACATCATTTGGTGATCAACTGGACTTTCTTTAATTCTTGCTACCATTTTTGTCCAGTGTTCAACTTCACCACCGGACAACACGACGTGGCCAAGGTGACAAAGGCAGGTTTCGATGCCTGCAACGGGACTAGCACCATCGGTTCCATTATAACCACCGGTCCGGCAAGAATCACACTCGACTCCGCAGGCGAACATTACTTCATCTGCACCTTCAACGCCCACTGCGCACTAGGCCAAAAGCTGGCCATTAACGTCACCGCCGCTCCCGGACCTACCACTCCTCCGACCAGCTCTGCTTCTCCCCCATCTACCACTCCTTCGCCTGTCTCAGCCCCAGCGCCCGCCAGAGAGCCCACAACTTACGTGGTCGGAGACGCCTTGGGGTGGCTCGTCCCCCCTGGTGGTCCCATCGCCTACGCCACTTGGGCTTTCGGCAAGACCTTCATGGTCGGAGACACTCTATGTAAGATACTCAATCCCTCTCTTTGTCTCTCTAAAAACCCCTTTTCATCTTTCTCCAAAATTTAATGGCTCTGTTCTAAAATTTTTGGTGATTTTACTATATTTTTGCAGTGTTCAACTTCACTACCGGACAGCACGACGTGGCTAAAGTAACAAAGGCAGGTTTCGATGCCTGCAACGGGACTAACACCATCGGTTCTATTATAACCAACGGCCCGGCAAGAATCACACTTGACTCCGCCGGAGAGCATTATTTCATCTGCACCTTCAACGCCCACTGCCCATTAGGCCAAAAATTGGCCATTAACGTCACCGCCGCTCCCGGCCCTGCCACTCCTCCGACCAGCTCTGCTTCTCCTCCATCTACCAATCCTTCGCCGGTATCAGCCCCTGCGCCTGCCAGAGAGCCCACGACTTACGTCGTCGGAGACGGGTTGGGGTGGCTCGTCCCTCCTGGTGGCTCCATTGCTTACGCCACTTGGGCTTTCGGCAAGAATTTCATGGTCGGAGACACTTTAGGTAAGATTGTCAGTTAACCCTTTTCTATCTCAACCCATTTCCATTTTTCTTCTCCTATACCCAAATTTATCTGTCTTCCCGTATCCCCGTACCACAGGCAGACACGTGACATTTCCGTTCATATGAACACTTTTTTTAAACTACTTTTTCATTTGAAAACCTTGTTTACGTGTAGGCTGGGTTTTGGTGCACCCTCCTGGGAGTTCTCTTGTATCATCAAGTCTAAAAGTGATTTAAACTTTTTGGAAGGGGATTTAAATCACTTATCGACATGACGTACCCCCACGCACTGATGCAGGGGACACGTTAAGGGATGTGGGGCGGGGCACGCCATTTCTTGAGAGCTGTTTCCAGTTTTTTAATTTTGGGAAACGATCTGTTAACACTTAAATTTGTTTGTCCCCCCGTGTCCTCACACCACTGGCTGACATGTATTTTTTTTTTGAATTTGAATTTGAATTTGATACACTTTATGGTTTTAACCCTATAACCCTGCCCAGTCACCATCCTCAGCGCCACCCCTTTGTGCGACATCAAGGGTTGAGACACAAGGAGGGTATCATTTCACTTTTTGGGAATGTCACATCACCCCCAAAAATGAAATGATATTTCCCTTGTAGTGAAATCGTCTGTGCCATCCCCCTTATGGGACATGGGGGAGGGGGGTATCAATTCACTTTTTAGAGGTTTTTTATTCCCCCTCTTGAGTTTCCATCAGGGGGCGTGACATAGAAGAATTCAGACCCTCTTTGTCTTGACTCCCAACGTCACACAACGGGTGACCTAGACGAGACTCTCCCAACCCTTCCAACACCCTAGTGTTTTAGTGGCTAAGGCATAGACGGAAGACCCAAGGTCGATTCCCTTGGAAAAGAGGGGAGGGGTGAGTGCAATGGAAATCGCTGCTTGGGTATGCTCGTGGGTTGGATTGGATTGGGTGAGATGAGTATATACTAATGTAGGCTTTAACGCCAGTACCAAAAAATAAAATAAAAATCTATAATCCCATTTTTATGGGTAGCTATGTTTTACTTGAAAACAATTTTTACAGTTTTAACCTATTTATCTTTATTTGTTGTGTGGGGACACGGGGGGATAGACAATTTTGGGTGTTTGAGATCCTTTCCCTCCTTGAAATTTTAATGGCTCTGTAATGAATTTTGGGCCTTTCATAATTATGGTGATTTTACTGTACTTTTGCAGTGTTCAACTTCGTCGGCGGACAGCACGATGTGGCCGAAGTGAGAAAGGCAGCTTTCGATTCCTGCAACACGACTAGCACCGTCGGCTCTGTTATAACGACCAGCCCCGCAAGAATCACTCTCACCTCTGCAGGGGAGCACTACTACATCTGTACCTTCAGCCAGCACTGCCCCTTGGGCCAAAAGCTAGCCATTAACGTCACTGCTTCCGGCACCTCCGCCCCTGCTCCATCCAGGACGGCCACCCCACCATCCAGGGCCGCCACTCCTCCTTCCACCATTGCCACTTCTCCATCCGGCACCCCGTCCTCGCCGGCCCCCACAGCTGGTGGATCTACCTCCAGCTCTGCTCCGTCTCTTGCCGTCGCTGGCTTCTCTGTCACATTATTGTCCACTGTCGTAGCTTTCTTCCTTTAGATACTGATTGTGTAGAATTTTTTTTGTCTTACACTGCCTTCATGTGAGGTTCATCATTTATCTTGATTGATATATGGAGTTTTGTATTGGAATAAAGATATTTTATTTTCAGATACTTTTTTAAGTACCATGAATTTTAGGTATGATCAGATTAATCCAAGGGTTCATACAAGGACAACTGATAATTCTTCCCCAGTTAACATGGAAATATTTATAACTAAATTTTAGTTTCTTTTGGTTATAGATGCAAACAAGCCTTTCTTATTTGGGACTATCTTCAGCCAGTGGCTCTATACCTATAGACCGGCTTTTAAGATTTATGTGAGGAAGATCTTCTCTGACTTGCAGTTGCAATAAAGGTTAACAGAAATTCAGAAAGAAAAATAGTTGGGAGGTGGAGGGTAATATGAACATATAAAGAATAAGCATCTAAAAGTAGCTCTCATGGTTGGAACAGGCGACGATTGGCCCAAATCAACCCTTTTGTTGTTGTTTGCTAGGGCAAATGTTTTATTCCACCAGCTCTCGGACACAAAGGCTGGCACGTGATGGTTTTTTTTTATTGAAGGGAAAGGATGTTCTGTCCAGGATTTCGTCTTGTGTCCAGGAACCGTCATATGGAATAAAATGCATATTCAATATTCAAAAAATACATCACCCACTCTTTATTTTTTTTATATGATATCTCCTGTGTCCTGGACACCAAATCCTGGACAGAACATCCTTTCTTTTAAAGGGGCCAGATCCTCTGCACAGGGAGCAGAGTACACCCTCACACAGGCATGGGGCTAGTTCAGGGTGGACCCACAGCCCTCTGTTGGAGGGCACACCCTGCTCCCAGTCCAGAAGATTTTCTTGATTGAGGGAGCAAAACTTTAACTCCCAAATTTGCATTTGCACCCCCTTCCTCCCAGACAGAATGGCTGAGTTGAATTGGGTTCAAAAACTGTGAAAACAGTTTTTTTTTTTTTTTTTAAAGCATCACGTCTGGTGCAAGCATTTGTGTTTAGGAGGATGGGGGCGAATACAAATTTGGGTATAGAAGATTTGCTCTTTTTTCGAAAACCAAAAAACCGTTATGTCCAAGATGCACCATTTGCCCATGTTCTGTCTTGGATTTGCCATCCAGGATGGTGTCCAGGACACCATGAGGCTTCAAATAGAATAAAATGGGTGGGATTTTGATAAAATTTTGAGGTCCAACCCATTTTATTCCATGTGAAGCCCCATGGTGGAAAGAACATTTGTCCTCGTTTGAAAACTCTTATTATAGTTTTAACCCCATGCATCCTAGCCTTCGTTTATGGGTACATGGAGAGTATACAATTTAGGAGCAGAACATTTGTTCCCTTTCTTTAAATATAGAAGAAACTCAATCAATTATTGTATCAATAATTCTCTAATGCTGTGATTGGTTGTATTCTTAATGGATGTGAGATACGAAAAATTATGAGAAAAAATATTTCACCATCTAATTGGTTGCAATCACACATAGTGGGATGAGAAAAAAATTATGATTTTGAGAAAATTAATCCCGGATTAAAAATCCCATAACTTGGATGAGAAAATTAGGGAAAAAACGGAGAGAGGAGGAAAAAAATATCAAGGAGGGTTTTCCGAAGGATAGAACGAAACAAGCTTTGATCTGCATCCTCTGCAAATTTCCTCTCCAGGTATGGTTTCACTCTTCTCCTTGTCTCTCTTTTCCTCATCTCTCGTCTCTCTTTACTCCTCTCATCTTCTCATCTTCTCTCTTCTCTAAGTTGTTGCAATGCTGTGATCCGATCTCCAAGCTTCTCTTTTCTCACCTGTCATTAAAAATCACAACTCCACACACATTACAAACACAAAATCCTCATTAAAGTGTTCGATGTTCAAACATGCAAAAGCTAATAAAGCATTTTCTTATGATTTTCTAACCTTTAGGGTTTAGGGTTTAGTGGGTTTCTTTGTTTTAGCCTTTTAATGTGTTTCCCGACTCCCATTTAAAACTTCTGAGCCCAAGCTTGTGGCAAAAACTAATCCCGGACCTGACTCATTTCGCTTTTTCTGCTGTCTTTGCTTCTCTGCTTTGGGATTTATTGGAAAACAGGGGAGAAAGAAAGAAACAACACTGTTATCAGTTCTTGTTCTAATTAGGATTAATCCATAATCCAAATTTTGGGTTTCTTTTAAATTACTTACCTTGGACTTGGAGAAGCTACTGTTATTACTGTTGTTGCTCGAAGAAGCCAACGAAGAACCACTTCCAGTGATTCTAGATTCCTAGGAAACCATCACTTTCTCACTGAACCTCTTTTCCCCTTGGTTGTAAATGTGACCAAAACAGAGCATCTTGGGGGGCTTTTTAGAGGAAAAAGATAATGAATAGATAAAACCATCACATTCTTACTAAAACCCCTTTTCCTGTAGAAGAATTTCTCAATACAACCAATCAACAATATTATTTATGAGAAAATGATTTTTTTTTCTTTTTTTTTTCTTTTCTCATCCCATCTTACTAAGACTGCTACCAATCACAGCCTAAAAGAATGAATTGTGTAGTGAAGCAAGTATCAACCTTCTTCAGATGCCCCAGTGTTGCATATAACCCACTGAGCTCAGTGCATCAACAACTTCAGCAATCGCAAGGGATTCAGGTGAAAGTACTTAAAGGAAACCTTGAGCAAGCACTGATAATTATGCAGTGTAAAATGTAATCAAGCGGGATGGAAAGAATGATTAAGTGTTAGCAAACCCACCATGTCAAGAACTCAAAGAAGCGTGTCTTAGCTCGCAAAAACCTGGAGCAGAGGATCCGATCCCAAGACCTCGCTCGCAAGCTCTAATCCATCCTCGTCAAGAAAGTTAGGTGGC
>JAOXJP010020292.1:0-47176 GCA_025762735.1 Platanus orientalis | reverse complement strand
TAGAGTGGAATGGCGGAATAGGATTCGTGTAGCCAACCCCAAATAGTTGGGATAAGGCTGTTTGTTGTTGTTGTTGTTGTTGTATAGTTGGGAAAAAAGCAAAGAACTATTATTGTGATTCATGGATTCTTCTAGATGGATGAAATACCAGTGTTAGGCACATGTTAGGTTACTCTCTTTCTCATTTGTATGGCAAAGTTATCATTCACATTTTTTTTTATGCCTTTGTGTTTAGATATTGATGCACGTTGGGTAACATCAAGTGGTTCTAATACTCATGGGCTAGACCCAAGAGGCCCACATCCGGTTTAATATGTCTAACCCAATCTAGCTGTGTATAATAGCTAATCAGAAGAATAATGTTAAGTCCAATTTAGGAAAAGAAATCCACGTACCAAAAAAGAAAAGTAAAGAACTATCTATAAGGCTTATTTAAGGATCTCCTCCTTGTATTTTGAGATCATTAATAAAATTTAGAACTCTTCTTCCATTTGGTAAAATATATGTGTTCTGTGACTTAAAGGTGCTTATGTTTGGACGGATCCTTCCACCAATCTAGATGCATCAGATTGGTATTAAAGCTAAATCTTAGGTGGATTGTGCTTTAAATAAACTTGTAATGTAATAACCCGTAATGTCTTAAAAGGGTAAAAATGTAATTTTTCATGTGTAAGGGTATATTTGTCATTACATATACCTTAGACAGATCTTATAATGGTTTAGAAATCATTTGGACTAATTCAAAAGTGTAGAACCCAAGCTAGACCGTGAACCTGTCAAGTTGCAATATTTTTTCAAGTTTGTAATTAGAGTAACTTCACAGAAAACCCGTACCAATCTCGAGACAATTTGAATATGGGTCATACATAATTAGAAAGTTCTTTGAGTCTAGTTTTGAACGCATCAAGTGGTGTGCAAATCAGAGTTTTATAGAAAAAGTTGTGCCAATTTTTTTCCTTAAGGGTTAAAGCTGAAAAAGCCAGTCGGAACCAGGATGGGTCTCCAAATTTCAGGATGGGTCTCAGGAGGTGTCCGAGATTGGTCTCCTAAATTCGGGATAGGTCTCAAGTCGTTTTCCAGAACTTCAAAATCTGAGGATGCGTATTGAGATCGGTCTCCAAAATCCGAGATGGATCTTTGGGGGTATTTGGGATAGGTCCTGAATCGTCCAGATTTCAGAAAAAAAGGGATTTTCACCCCATACAATGATTACTATATAACATCATATTGTCCTAAAATAGGTTAGATTACACTTGAGGAAAGAAGAGTTATAGAGGTTAGAGAGTTTGAGAGAAAATGAGGGATTTCTTCTTCATTTGGGTAAGTTTTACTTCCAATCATGAAAAATCTTCTAGAATAGCTTGTTTTGCTACTAAAACTCCCTAGTTTCATTATTTTAATGTTAGAACTATGCCTATTTTACAGAGAAATGTGTGAATAGAGGTTGAAGTGAAGGTTTCTTGCTTGAAGATCTTGGATTGGTGCTTTAGTAAGTAAATCTAGCTTACTATAGGTTTGATGATGCATTTTCTTTTTGGGTTCTTTTGATCTTTGTATTTTGGCTATTGAAACCCCTTTGAAATCTCTTAAATGTTTGGAAATCTTGATCCAACTCTTTGAACTTTGGAGTTAAGCTTCTTGTAAGTAAATTAAAGATTTGATGAAACTTCCTCTTTGAATTCCTTTGATCCTTGTGTTTTAGTTTTGAAAACTCATTGAAATCTTTGAAAACTATGTAAAGTCATTGAATCTAAGCTTTTAGTAAGTAAATCTATCTTACTATGGACGATTTGAAGCAAGTTCCACTTTGATCTTTGAAATTGTGACTGACTCATTTGGAATATCTAGAAAATCATTGGTTAAACCTTTGAATATGGTTTGATTCTTAGATTAAACTCTTTTGTAAGTAAATCTTATTATGGATGATGTGATGCAGCTTCCTTTTTGAATTTCTTTGATCATTGAAATTTGGTGATTAAAACTCTTTGGAATCTCTGAAATATATAAGAATCTATACTCTAAGCCATTGAACCTTGTGAATCCTAGAATTTAAGCTTCTTTAATAAGTAAATCTTATTTACCATGGGTGATTTGATTGAAATTCTTCTTTTGTTTCTAGATTATGTGATGCTAGCCATGAAATTCTCTGAGATTGTTGGATATCTATGAATTCATTCCTAAGAAACATGTTAAACCTATGATTTCTCAGCTTGCTTGGTAAGTTTCCATGCTTTTTATGCTTGGAACAACTTTTTATTATTGGAATCTCCGAAAATTATGTAGACCTATGCTTGAGACCATTGAATTTTGCTTTATCTTTGGATCTACATCTATTTTGTGAAAAATTATTGATCTTAGACATTATGTGAACTGATTTTCTTCAATGAATCCTTTACAATATGCGAAATCTGAATTTTTCTTATGTGAATCTTTGAAAAATCTATGTGAAGTTGTGAATCTTTCCAGATCTACACCATTGATGATCAATTTGAAAGGCCATCTTGCCTTACCTTTTTGTTTGGAACATTTGAAGTGATATTGACTGATCTCTTTGATTTGATTAATTGGAATGCTATGTGAATTTCTGAAATTTTTGTAGAAATATATTGAACTCCTTGATGCTATCAAACTTTGTACTCCTTATGTGATTGTGTGGATCATCTAACTCTATAACATGTTTGAATCATTGACTCTATGTAAAATCTGAATGAATTATTATGACTCCAGACTTATAAATATCGAATCATATGCTAACATTGAATCTAAGTAAACCATATGTTGTTGAAACGATTGATTTATGACAATAAATAAATAATTTTACACTTGCTTTACAGATTATAAAAATATTCCGATTATCGAAACTGTGGACTTTGGATTTTTTGATGTAAATCTTTTTGGATTTTGGACTTTTGAACCTTTTGGGCATTGTCACAGGGGTAAATGTGGTCTTTAACGATCTTGGCCTCGGCACCTGATTAAGTATGTCTACTAACTCTTTGGGCCTTATCATAGGGCTAAATGTGACCATTAACGATTTGGGTCTTGACACTGAACTAAGTGTGTCATCAACTATTTAGGCCTACTCATTAAACTAAGTGTGAGAAAGTATTTCGGACATGCTTTTTGACTCACGGACATCGGCCCTACCCTTGGAGATATAATAAGGACATTGGCGGTACTTATGGGGTTTGACACGAGATCAAGATCCTACCCGTGGGGTTGGCTAGAGCATACAAATATTTTACATTGAACCTTTGAACTTTGAACTTTGAACATTGAACCATATGAACTTCAAAAACCTTTGGAAACAGTAAATTTTGAACACTTTGAAAATCATCAAACATTGGATCCTTCGGCTAACACAAGTCATCGAGATTGTGAACTTCAACCTCTGTATTGGATTATTATTTGGACCTTTAATTTCAGTTTAACATGTGACTATAGTTATATTGTACTAGTATAACTGCGATTGTTATTTCGATATTTGTTTAGATTTATACTGACCTTTGGATATGCTAGTTTTCAGACTTTTGTTTCATTTGGATTATCTATAGGCTGCTAGATTGCTTATAGGTTGGGACTAACCTAGCCATTTGTTTTTCAGACTGACCTTTGTTGTAGGGTCTCCCCAGAGAGACTTGCTTTGTCTTGTTCCATTTTTTGATCATTATTCTACCCATTCCGGACATATTATTGGCCCCCCTTCATGATGGGTTTATATTTTTGGACTATTAGACATTCGTTCCCTTTGTACATATTGGGTGAGAGGGCACCTTAATGGCATAGACATTTGACACCTTTGTTATATGATTGTTTGTGAAAATTTGTAGTGTTATTTCCACTGTGAGACATTGATATGATATTATTGTGTTTTTTATGATTTGAATTACGCTTCCGCATTATCGTTTTGAATATATGTGGTTATTGAATATTGAGTACACTTTCGCAACTTTTGAAGTCTGACTATCTAATTAAATGAACTTAAAGGATCATAAATTAAGGATTAAATGTGAACTATATTGGATCTTATTTATTGGACCAGGACTAGAGCCATTATGTGATCATCAAATTTTTTGGACATACAGATCTATATCCGAATTCGGGTACGGGGGTGTTACATGTAAGTTGGTCTTAGTTCTTCTTCAGTCTATCTCAGTCTTTACTTGTGTTTAATCTCGAATTATCCATCAATTGTCTTTCTTTTCATCTTGCTTTTATTTACATTTTTTGTATTTTTTAAAAATCCCTTCCCCCAAAAGCCAACTTGCAAAGCCCATCAAAATCATATTTAGAACTTCCCAAGAGCTTGTTGTTTGCATTTTGTGACAATATTATGTTCACAATCCAGCCCCTATACAGACCCTTTTATACCAGCCCATTTGAATCATATTCTAGTCACTTGCGGGAATTCCCTACTTTTGTTCTACTAACAAAAAAAGAAAAAGAAAAATGAAAGAGAAAAAAGTGCATCTCTGTCATTATTGTATATTGTTTCATCTTCTTTTTCCCTATTTGGTTTTTTTTTTTGTGCATTTGCCATTTTTTTTGCAGTCTATCAAGTCAACTATAGCATCTTCTAGGTTTTTTCTTGCCTACCTTCAACTTCTACTTTTGTTAATGTTACTTCTCTAATACGTTGTTTATCTGTAGTGGTCACATTTATTGATTGAGGTTTACTGATAAACAATGAGATAGTTATATCATTGAGCTATTTGAAAGAGTAGTTTATTTAAAAACTGTTATTGACCATCTATGAAGAGAAATGCATGATGAGCAACATGATCCAAATGAAGATCCAACTGATAATCCAAATCTTCATGTTAAGCCTTTAGTAAACCAGAATGGAACATTACAACAAAAATGGTTTTTAACAACATACTATAGGCAGCATTTTTGTACAAACAAATGCTGCAAAAGGTATAATATTATACTACGTTTTCATTAGAAAACATTATTAAATGGGGTAAATGACATAAACAACGTTTTTTTAAACGTTGTATAAACAAATATAGATAGCATTTAAAAAAAGACGCTATATATAAAAGTTTATACAACGTTTAGAAAATGTTGTCGTAAACTCTTCGGCAAAAATAACATAGACGGATGATGAGGATATCAGGTCCAAAAGTGCTTTCCAAATCTATCAAAGACACTGCAGGAGAGTTAGACTATTACTTTGGTTCCAGTAGAGGCCTACATGCTGTGCTACATGTCTGTGACACTTTTAGTCTTGTTTAGGATTTATTTTATTAGTAGCAGTGTCTTTTTATTTTGCTACATATTATTTAATGTTTCTTATAGGGGAATACATTTATGTAAGGGTGTTTCGGTCTAGATTTATTTGATAGGGGTTTTTTTTATGTCTTTTTATTTAGGGGTATATTTGGTATATGTAGTGTGAGATTATGGGTATTTTGGTTTAGAGGACCTATTTTGCGTCAACCCTAGCCGTGGAGAGTTTTATAAGAGCTATCCCACGCCTCCTTTGTTTTTCTCATGCAATGCAATAAAGTTTTTGAAAGTTTTGGCTCTCTTCTCTTCCTTGTGTTCGGCTAGGAAGTGTAAAACCTTGGAAAGGGATTTGGTTTCGACCAAATTTAACAATGGTGGTGGAGACCAATCCCTTCCCTTTGGGTTAACAGGAATATCATCTTCTCTATCTTCTCTAATTCTTCACTTTTGTTAAGAGTCACAGTTGCTGCAGAATTTTTCGATCATCAATAACTTGCTCACTAGCTGTAAGGGGAGTTGCTTTGGGTCAATTTGAGCATTCTACAAGGGAGACAAGTGCTGGGCGACACCCCTTGAACTAACCAACTGCAAAAATCCTACAAAGGAAACCCCAAAGGATTTTCTTAGTAGGAGGCAGCACACCTAGAAAATCTAGGTAGATTTTGGCATCTCCACTTAGGTTGGCTCCTTTGGATTTTTTATGGTATCATGATGGTGGTTCTTTGCTAAGCACATCAAGGGTGTTATCCCCTACGAAGCCTAGGTATTATCTTAAATCTTTTGCACTCTTCGAATCCCTAAATAAGTGGTGATTTGGTTGTTGGTGTCGCATAACCTGTGGAAGCTAGTTTTCTGGGTGTTTTCTAACACCTCCAGCCCCTATTTTGAAGCCCTAATATAACCCTAACATTAACCCCTTGAATCCTTAACAAAACCCCGTAGTTTGAATTCTCTAGTTTCTTTAATTGATACACTTTTAATTCCCTGTACTTCAAGTGTTGCTAAAATTTTCCTATGACTTACTTGTTGGATTTTTCTGTTGGACAGCACCTAAGGGCTTTTTAAACCTAAGGAAATAATTATATTGACCTTCTAAAGTGTTCTATTTCAATTTCATTATCACATGCTTCCTTTATACCTTCATTCCCTTATTTGGACATTTTATTTTACACTTCTATACACTTAGAATTTCTGGGCTGCAAGCATTATATTTTGTTTCTCTAACTTGATTAATTTAAGCATATTATTTAGGTTCCTTTATTGTCTTTACTTTGTATGTCCTAACCCTTTAATGCATATCTATTTTAATTGAAAAATCACCTAATTTGTGTGCTTTTGGTGCTAGTACGAATCTAGGTTACAGTGTTACTTTGCTTATTTCTATTTTATGCTTAATCTTCTTAGCACACACATCACAAACCTACATTCATGTTGCATCAACGGTGTTTTGAAAATGCGGCCTATACTCCACCATATATATGATGTATACGGCATTTTTAAAACGCTGGCTAAAGTAATTGCGCTTTTTACCCCTTCTTGCATTCGCTTCCTTCTTCCTGCGTTCTCCCTTCTCTGGCATTTTTAGGGCCTTTTTGATTCAATCTTCACTATTCTCTCTTTTCAAGCTTTCAATCTCCGGTGTTCTAGCTTTGTCGGTGTCTGGCGACCGGTGTTCTGTCATTTTTTGGATCCTTAGAATTGTTTGCTTTTATGGGTTTCAGATGGGCAATTTAATGGAGAGATGAAGGTTTCATTAATAGATTTGAAATTTTTGCACAGTTTACCAGATCTCTTCTTGAAGATCTCTACAAAGGATGATCTCCACTAATTGGCCTAGATCATTACAGGAACTACCGCACTGATCCTTCAGGAAATTGGTAAGCCTCTTTTTGAGTGCCTGATTCCGTATTTCCATTCTTCAAATTTAAGTGATCTCGATTCAATTTGGAGACCTATTGATCTGACGTTACCGAATTGTTGTTTTGTGATTGAACGTTTTCAATGGTTTTTTTAGCTAGGTTGTCAATTTTTTTTTTTAATCACAAGAAATGATTTCATTTCTTATATTTTTGTTTTTAAGATTAAGTGGAATGGATTGAATAATTTGGGGTAAAAGGTCTGCACATCATTATACTTTACCTTTATTGAAATTCTGGTTTTGCAGTGGAATATGTGGAAAGGTTCTAATTTTTTAGGTGGTTTTTGCAACTGTTAAAGAATTAAATTATTTTCAAGAAAGAGGTAGGGAGTTTTGTTTGGAATAGAGGGTGTAGGGATTGTTGAAATTTTTTTTTGTTAGAAATTAGTTTGTGGGTGACTTGATTTTTCCACCATTTTTGGTTTCTGAATATTGAATTTGTGTTCTAAAAAGATCTGTGGGTTTTCTGAATTTATATTTAAGTTATGAGAGAGAAGATATCTGAAATTTTTTGCTTTGACCTTTTATCGTGTTATGTAATTAGATATTGTGCGATTTTTTTGGCGTTAGATTGATTTGGGTGGATTTTCTTCTTTTTTATTTGGATTAAGTTTCTGCAATATCATGTTTGTTTGTAAACAAATGTGTGTATATATATTGAAGAAGAATCTTGAGTTATTGGTGTGTACAGATACATTCTTCCTTTTTTGTTACTCTGTTTTGGTGAGCGTATGAACTGGAACTGGAACTGGAACTGGAACCACTGGTGTAGCCAACCCCAAGTAGTTAGTGAGGCTAGATGGTGGTAGTGTTGTTTGTAACTAGAACCAATTGAGTTTTGAAGCATGTGACATGCTTCTTGAAGATAGTCATGGCCTCCGATACGTGCAGATTGTCCAGTCAACTTTATGTTTGGATTCAGATCCAAGGCTATCTTTTAACTTGTATGACGTGGTGGACTCTAATATGTAACATAGTTTTGAATGCCCAGATAACTTAAGGACTCTCTAAAATTGTTAAGGAAAAAATTTCACAGAAATATAACTTAGATAATCTCTTCCAAGTTGGTAAAACTTAGGATAGAACCACTGAAAAAGAGTTCCAAAGTGAATTCGGTTTAGGACCAATTCTTTTTGAGTGCCTAACTCCTCTTCAAAATAGTCTGTGACTCAATCTGCAGAGCAGATGTTGATCAGTGAAGGTCTTAACACAGTATGGTCTCAATGGGTTACTGCAGGCCTCGATAGAGTTTGGGCTTTCTTTGGGTCTTCTCTCTGAGCTTGAATCTGGACAAGAGTTCATTGCTGAATTCTTGAAGGTGATGCTTTCAAAGAAAAAGAAGTAGGTTATTGCAGGCTTCAATAGTTTGGGCTTTCCTTGGGTCTCTGTGAGCTTGAATCTTGATAAGAGTTCATTTCTGAATTCTGTAAGCTATCATCCATCTTCTCTCTATGAATAGGGCTGGGTTGGGGACTTTACTCATGATTTCCCCTGTTTCATGGTCAGGCTTGGTTTCCAGGAGCCTTAGTAATTTCTGAAATGGGTCATGGACCTTTTCCCATTAGCCTTACCCACTTGCTCTTGGCCATGCCCTTGCCACGTCCATTCTCATGCATGCATGGTGAGGCATAGCCTAGCTAAACTGAAACATGCGAGTTGGCTCACATGAATACAATGAAGTGGAATGGTGAAATTTATTAACCATTCCTATTCCTACCATCTTATGTATTATTATTCTAAGAGACTGTTCTAGATAACTCTTCAGAAAGCATTTGGTTGTCAATGTTTCATGAAGTGCAGTGTTCGTTTTCCAATATTTTATTGGTTTTAATATAAATACACATCAATATACAATTATACATTGCCAGTTATAGCACCATTCTTTGTAATTCTTTCCCTTATGATGAAACAATGTTTCATGCATGTTATTTACTCCTTTATTTCTCAAGTTATATATGGCCACTTAAAGTTATTTATGCATTCAGCAATAGTTATGCTATGGAATACAATGTCGTGGTCATGGGTTAGATGCTGGGTGCATGTGGTGTTGAATAATGCGAATTTCTTTAACTTTTAGTGCCCCATTATTAGGACTTCAACTTCTATAAATGCTGGGTGCATGTGGTGTTGAATAAATTCTGCCATTAAATCTAAGTTAAGCACCCTTCAAAAATTATAATGTTAGCATTTGTAAGTCGGTTAAACTGGTCTATTTGAGGTAAAGGCCCTCATGGTTTTCTTGTTTGTGAAGTAAACATTAAGTCATGTCCCTGTCTTTAAATAATCCAAGTTAAGCATTTTACTTTATCTTATTATTATTATTATTATTATTTTTTGTGTGTGTCAGGATTTTGTTAGGTTTCCATGGCAAAATCAACCAACCCAGAGCTGAAATGCTATGCCTGCTGCTCCAACTGTTTCATCTGGTACTTCTGTCAGTTCTGGCCTGTCCTGTGCTTATGGTTCAACTTCAAGGCAGCTCCACCAAGGCATCTACTCTTCTGGGCAAGGGGGCCAAGGATATAGTGTAGTTGCACAGCCCATGGATCTTATTTCTGAGGATATGGGTTCTGGTACAATAGCTTTTAAGGTGTTTTTGCATTTATTTTTCTTTTTTGCTTTTCAGTATAATTCTTCAATGATTTCAATAGCTAATTCACTTTCAATCCTCTTTCTAATGTTACAGTGCTTCCTCAGCTCATATTGGTGTGACCGATGGTGTTATCCAGCCAATTGACATGTGATTTTTATTTGGTGCTAGGAATTGGTAGCTACCGCACAACCATCATCTCCAACTTCTGCCACAGAGCACTTGGGAAATAGCATTTTGGAGCCTTCATTGAGCACAGGAGAAGCATTGGATAAGTATCAGATTGTGGGCTAAAAGGTAGCAAATGTCCTTGCTTGTGGCTAGTGGTTCATTGATTTTTTTTATTTTTTTATTTTGTTTACATCTCTTGGTGGTTTTCCTTACATATAATCTTTAATAGAAATTGTGGTTGGGGAATAAATGGCAGCTTTTATCATTTTTGATGAGATTCGATTTCATTCTTCTTGCTTAAAAGATGGCGTGTAGCTTTAGAATGAGCTTGATTGTCATACTGGATTGTCCTGTTTCACTCGTATCCATATCAACCCTTCTAATTGGTGTTTGGGCTCCTTTTTGGTATTCTTAATCTTTCATGTATTCTTTTATTCTTCTAAATCCAATTTCTTAGTTGAGGCTATTTTTTGTTTCAGCTGGAAACTTTCGTAACTAAAGATGCCAGAGACGCAGAAATTCAGGTATTCTTTATCTCTTTCTTGCTTGTTTTTGGGTTGTGCAGGCTGAAAATAAAACTTGAAATGCATGATGCAATTTGCAAATATGATCACATACCACCATCTGTCAACTTACTCTTCAATATATCTGTTGAATTCACGTTGTTCTATTCCTATAAAAATCTGAAAGGTATATTGAAACTATAATCTGATCATGATTTAAATGTACAATTTTCTGTTCAGGGAGTTATGCTGAGGTCCCTGAAATTATACTCAGATGTACAAGTCGAGATGAGGCTACCATTAAATAGTGTTTTCAGGTTTTGTGGCTTGCAGGCATAGGTTCTAGTTGGTAATGTTTATTGTAGATTGTATTGGGTGGTGATGTTTTTCTTGGACTCTTTTCCGTAAATTTTTATTTTATTTCCATTAACCTGGAGTGGTGGAACAATATCCATGTAGCCAACCTTAAATATTTTGAATAAGAAGACGGTGTAATTTATCATTTGTGTAAACAAGTGAAACTCTAGGTCTATTCAACCTGGACTTATTCAGAGTTGACTCAACTAGAACCATGAATTCAAATGAATCTAAAAATGTGGAAAATAATCTTTTACATGCCTACCTGTTCAACTAATTCAACTGTTAAGAAAAGGGATGTTTGACAAGCTCTAACCACCTTTGCGAAGGTGATACAGTCATATAGTTCAACTGGTCTCGAGTGAGATATGTGAAGTTTTAATTCTTATTATTGAACTGTGAGTCGGTGATGGGTTACGATATGTGAAAGTTTTGAATCTTGTTAACTGAAGCTCATTTACTTATATTTAGGCTTGAAGAAGAGGTTTTCTGCTTAAACCCATTCATCTAATTTGTATAAAGCTTAATTGGATCTCATTGTTTCTCAGTTCTGATGTCATAGGGTCTTAAGTTAAAGAAAAGAAAAGGAACAAGAAGGCCTCAAATCCATTGTAGATATGATAATAGACTGACACAATGTGCTATTGTGTACAGGTACATCTAATCTGATAGACAGAACAGCTCTAACTGAACAAGTTGTTGAAGATGTTGGCAATGTAGATGATCCAAATAGTACCATTTTGCATGTCATCAACATGGCCCTTCAACTGTAACTGATATGTGTGGTAAGTTATGAACTTTTGATACGCTCCTATACAACATCTTACAGACATTCACAAATTTCAGTTCTACTCAAAGCTTGTACATGTCCAAACATGTCGTTTTGAATGGTTTGTATGCTAGTTCAGTCAAGACTTATTATTGGTCATTGACCTGAAATCCTTGAAGCAATAGAATTACTTTATTTGGACAACTTCCAGTGACTATTCAGCTCTAAATCTGCTTAGTTGGGGATAAAGAGCTATGCAAACCTACCACTTTTGTGATCTTTTGGGGCCAGCCAATCCATCTAAAGCTCTCCCTAGAAGGTACTATGCTGCTTCATGCTTCATTACTACATCTAGATAATGAAAGGGGCAATCAGTTGAAAGCACCTATATATGAGCATGCTCTTCCTTCAACTTCAGCTTGGAACCTTGTTGACTAGGGCTGTCAACTACCCTGTTGCTTCATGTTTCTGTTAGTGTTTTGTTCCCATTAACTTTTGATTTCCATCTTTCAAAAATTCTGATGTATTTACAATGTATGATCATCACCACTCACATCCTGGAATGTGTGTTCCAGAAACAACTCAAATGGGCGGCCCAGTGCACGAGGCTCCCGCTAACGCGGGGTCTGGGGAGGGCAAGATGTACGCAGCCTTACCCCCATTCCAGAAACAACTCAAATGTTACTTTTTAATTTTTTTTTGTGGGAAGGAATTTTTTTTTCCTTTTGGGCGTTGTGTTGAGGGAGGTGGGAGGATGTGCAGTGGTTAGTATCATGTGGAAGTGAGTTCTTTAATTATAAAAGAGAAGCTTGAACTATAATTTTTAGTCTATTTGTTTTCTTGCGTATGTAGTTTTGTTGAGAAGTGATATATATATATATATTAACAAATGCATTTCTTTTTGTTTCTGCGGATTGGATGGATTTATGGTAATGTAGATGAGAAGGTAAGGGTCTTTGTGAATCTATAACCTGATTATATTATTCTATTTAAATCTCACTTTGCACTTGTAGTTAGGCTGATGAGACATGGATTTACTTTCAGAGTGGACTACAGTCAGACAATGTGTCATGATCTTCTAAAGGACTACCCATGTCTACGACTAACTCATGGGCGGAAGGTATTTTAATTCGCTTTCTTTGAGACTGATGATTTTATTTCTCATTTTATAATTTTCACTTACTTTTGAGAGATATTTTGAAATTGTTTCTTATCTTAGGCTTCATATTCCATGTGTATAGGTTTTAGAGGTCCGTCCCATGTTTGATTGGGACAAGGGGAAAGCTGTTGAGTTTCTACTTGAATCACTTGGTAAGTCTATCTTTTATTTGTCAGTACAAATATCAACTTGGAATATTTTTTTTAATGTTATCATCTTTGTTATTTCTTTATTGAATCTTACATTTCAAAGAAAAATATTGGTACAGGACTAGGTTATTGTGATGATGTGCTCCCCATATATGTTGGAGACGATCGGACAGATGAAGATGCATTAAAGGTAAACATCGACGTAACAGTTCTACTGGTGGGTTGACCCCATAGATCAATCCAACACTCTTCTGTACCCAAACCTATAGGTTGCAAGTTCATTCCCAGATCACCTAGCAGGGAAAGGGACAAATACAAACGATACAATTTTCACCCTCCATCTTGGAGGAACATAAACAGTACCCAGGGATGAACCTTCTAATTTTCTGTCAACTTATTTCTTATTGTGCATCTGCTTTCCCAACAGACTCTTCAGCAGGACCACCAAACTCAGTGCCAAGCATTCCCTCAAGTATATGATATTGAAGATTTACTCTCTCTAACTTGATATTGCTGATCAGATTTTCATTTTCTTGTTATAATTTATTCCAGTTTAGGGTATAGTATGCAATTTGTTGATAAAAGCTTTATAACAACCCACATTTTTACTTAAAAAGGTAAAAATATAATTTTACTCATATGAGGGTAAAATTGCCATTTTACATGTTTAGACATATCATAAAGTTGTTTAGGAACCCTTTAGACTAAGTTAGAAGTGTAAGACCTAAGTTGGGTCTTGAACTTGTCAAGTTTGAAAGTTATCTTGATTTGCATTTGTGATAACTTTGTGGACCCATTGACACAAATTCCAAGAGAATTAGAGGCTATGTCATACTTTTCTAAAAATTTTTAGGAGTCTACTTTCTAACAAAACAATCAGTGTGCAATTATGAGTTTCCTAAAGAAATTATGCTAATTCTCCCACAAGGTGTCTGTGCTGATAGACTTGCATATTTGAGATAACTTCCTAGGCCCACTGACACCAATCCCGATTAAACTAGGGTATGAGCCATACCTTGTTAGAAAGGTCTTTAAGTCTAGTTTTCAACCCAACAAATGGAGATCAATTTCGAGTTCTATAGATAAAGTTATTAGCATTTTAGTGAAATGGGAAAAACTGGGAAAAACCTTTTTAATCGATCCAAACTTTCTAGTTCGACTCAATTTATTTGGATCGATTCAAATACCCAAGATGTGATTTTTTTGAGAAAAAAATGATTTATCTTCATCTTGAGGATTGTGAGACCCCCCCAACTTGATCCAAAACCCTATAAATAAGATAAAGAAACCCTAATAACATCATTTACACAAAGAGGAAAAGAGTTAGAGACTTTTAAAGGGTTTGGGAGCTAAGTGTCGGAGTTCTTCCTCAAATTGGGTAAATTTCACTTCCAACTCCTTTGGTGTTTGGATGAATTGGTTGAGCCCATATCCTCTTAAGAGTCCGGATTTTCTTGAGAGGATCTTAAGCAACATGGACAGTGCGCTTTGTCATAACACTGTCAACCAGGATTAGGCCGGGCTCTGCAGTTTAATGCTTTGTTGACCAGTTCATCAAGCAGTTCATCCAGTCTGTGGATCCTAGTCGATCTAACTCTTTGATTGGCTTGGTTTCTTCCCAGTTTGGTTGTATAAAAAAATGCAGTTAACCAAAAAAAAAATCCCGAAGCCTACCTGCGAAGTACTTACAGTGTTGGACTTCTAAGCTAGTCCTTGGTATTCTAAATGGACTTTTCTAGATTCTTATTGGGTTTTTGGAATTTCTTGGAGTGTTAAAGTTTCTTGGACTTCTACATTCATATTTGGACTTGGATAATTTATAACCTGTTTGAGAGCCACCTGTAATATTATCATTTGAGTTGAGTTTCTCAAAGCATTTATAGCCATGAGGTGATAGTTTGTAATGAACCCATTCAGATTTATACTGATTTGTTAACTACAATTGGAAATGAAGTCATCTTAGGTTTTTCTATAAAATGAAATGACTTACGTTATCAAGCACAAATCAGTGCAAATCAGAAGGAGTTCATTGCAAACCATCCCATTGTGGCTACAAAAGCCTTGGGAAACTCAAATGAAATGATTACATTACAGGTGACTGCCAAATGCAGCCTTAATTTTTTCTTTATTTATTTGTATTTAGAATAAAAATTGTTTTAGTACCTTAAAAAGATAAAAAAGTTAAGTCCAATATCATTTTTGAGATGTTTCCTATAAATTCATCTTTCTATCTTGGCATTTGCAAGTCATTTGATTGAAATTTGAAGTTTCTCATTAGCTACATAACAAGTTAGCTTTATTTTTCTATGTTTGTTGACGTCAAGAGCACATTTTATCTCTTGGTTTTCTGTCTTCTTTCCTCCTAGTTGTTGGTATATATCAATCCAACATATGGAGCTCAGTTTGACATTTCCCTGAATAGTAGAGGGGTCAGTCAGGTCTGAGTATTTTGCCCAAACTCAAGTCCATTTGACCCAATTATGCCCTCATTTCTGATTAACTTAATAAAGCTCCTCTGATCTGGTAATTACCAGCATGACCTGGGGTTTGTAATTAGCTTGAGGAAATAGAATGGGCTGGTTGTTGCAGGATCCACTTAGATGACATCCAGGTACACCGTTCAACACTAAAAACCTCCATTAGTGGGTAAAACCTCAAGTTAGAAGCTCTGATTAGATTAAAAATCCAACATTGAATTCCACCATTTTTGCTATTGTAAGGCCATGAAGAAAGAGGGAAGATCCATTGGTTGGCTTTCTTGAGTTATGCAGAGCTTGTTATTGATGCTAACTTCAAAGAATTAAGGGACCAAAAGCTTAACAGATCGAAAGCCATGGTAATGGAAAATGGAAATAGCGCATCCGCAAATAGAACATTAATTCTAAATATTATTATCACTATTACTATTTTCTGGCAGAATTCTTGTAGTCTTTGATGTAAAAATGGTGTTTAAAAAGAGCAATTGAAATGACAATGGAATTATAACAGAATTAGCTTTCCTACTCCAACATTATGGTTAAAAAGCATTTATTTCCACCATGTACGATGTGTATAAATCAACTTATGGATTTTATTTGTATGCCCACTTCTCTATCTTCTTAATGAAACCCTATGATGCGGACAACATTATGGGACTTATAAATGTTCTACCATACAAGAGAGCAAGGTTCAAGTCTTGTGTTACATATAGTTTCTTTGAATTATTTAAGGGGTGGGTTAATTTTGTAATAAGGTGAATAGTGTAATGGTTAGTTTTGTTTTTTTTTTTTTTTTTTTTTGTAGTTGTAATCCCGTTTTTCATTTTGAACCCAATTTTTCTATAGTCAAAACTTGACTTTTTGGCTTGATTTTAGTGTCATAAGACATGTTACTTAGTTACCTTTTTAAAGAGACCAAGATTGTATAAACCTGAGGTGATTTAAGAAAGTTATGACCAAATTACTAAGGAGGTGTTTATAAAAATGGGAATAGTGTTTTTTTAGAAAGTATTAAGTTTTAGTAGTTTTAATTTTTAGGAAAATAAGTTTTAGAAAGTTTTTTGTTTTAGAAAACTTGGTTAGAAAGTTTAGGATTTTTAGGAAGTTTCTAATTTTAGCAAGTCCAAATTATTTAAGGTTGTAAGCTTATTTAAAGGCAACCCCGCTTCCATAATTTGATAGTGAAGAAGAAACAAGTTTTTAAAGATTTGAGTGTTTCCAAAGTGTGGCTGTAGCCATGTTCTTCTCTCCAAGGGTTGATGTCATCTCTTAGGCTCTCCACTTCTCTCTATGTAGGTTGTAGCATCCTAGGGCACTTGTGAGTATTCACCTCAGCCCCCCTCTTTCTCTAAGGTATCTTTCTTATTTTCTTATCTTTCTACTTTTTTTTTTACTTTCTTATTCTCTCTTTCTTTCCCTTTTTTTCTTCTTGAAACCATCATTAAAGAACCTTCAATTTTTTCTAAAATTCTTTGATTTAACCCATCAAATCTTATTGCAATTTCATGAAATTTTAATTGTACAACCTTGAAACACGTCAGATATAACCATAGAAATTTTAGAATTTTCTAATGTGTCAGAGGAGCATTTTGATAATTTTTGGATTTTTATCCAAAATTATCAAAATACCCCTTTGGATATTTTATTAAATTTTCTCCTCTTGTTTTGTTCTAACTCCCTCTTATCTTCTTTCTATGATTTTATTTTCTAATTCTTAAATTTTCGTGACTACTTGTTTGTTTCTAAACTCTATTCTTGATTTATTTACTTATGTAACCTTTATTTTAAATTATTTGAGGCCTTAGAAATTATTCTACATTAAATTTTGGTATCTTCTTCCTTGTACTACATCAATTTTGGTATCAGAGCTAGGTTCAAACTAATTCTTATCTTATTGGGTTCCTATGGGTTTATCAAGTAATATGCATGGGAGTGAGTAAGGATGATGTGTATCAAGAAATTCAAAGCTATGGTTGAACTCTTAAGGCTACAAGAGTGAAATTGAATTCTAAAATGGATAGTCTTGAGGTGAGATAATGTCTTTGAAGAAAGCTTTTGAGGCTTTTGCTGTAGTCTTGTTTAGTATAAAAGAGGGTAAGAAATCTCTCGTTCAAGATTAAGAGCTTGAATCTAAAAGCTAAACTGAAGCCCATAAGAAGTCAAAGAAGAAAAAAAAAAAAAAAAAGATTAGAGTGAGTGGGTTCTTATAAAGAATCCATACTTGGACCACTTCCTCTTACCATGTTGCAAATCATTACTTGATGCCAAACTTCACCCAAGCCCAAGAAGATTCTAGCTCAAGCAAAATCCCAAAAGGGGACTAGATCAAGATAAAGGTCCAAGAAGCCATTAAATTCACAAGGTACATGCAAGTCATCAATCCCCAGACATCTACCACATCACCCACCATTTTTAAAGAGTCTAGACCATTTCATTAAAAGTTGTGATGGAGAGTGAATGCTTAATGATGAAGAAATTGTTTTGTCCTCATGAGTATTGTAAATTTTTAGTTTATTAGTGATATTTTGACAAACATAGGTGAGTGAGGAAGTTAGATTAAAAATATAACGGAAAAGAAGGCAAAAACAAGTCATAGACTTGACAAGTACTAAAGCTGTCCTAGACAGCAGATTTGGGTAATTTTAAAGCTAAACATGTAGCAACTCTGAATGAATTAGCTAGAAAACTATATATCATTTGAAATCTATTGAAGTCTACTTTCCAATGCCATAAATGGTGAGTGAATAGGAGTTTTTTAGAAGAAGTTATGATCGTTTTCCCACAAGGTGTCTGTGCTGATAGGTCAACATATTTGAGGTAACTTTAAAAATATACCAATACAAATGTAGGAATAATTAGCGAGCACACTTTATATCATTGGAAATTTCTTAAAGTTTAGTTTCAAAAGAAATAAACGGCCAACAAATCCGATTTAGTACATAGTGCGCGAGGCTGAGAAAGACCCTCGAGATGACCAATCATGGGTGGCACATGATCGATCATGGAGTTACCTTTGACAGATCATAGTTAGGCAAAAATGCTGAAACTTGATTTTTTTGCACTTTTTTTTTTATAGTTTTTGGTTTTGGAAAGTTCCCAAACGAAGTGAGACTCTTTTAGGGTCTATATAAGGGATAATTCTCGACCTAATCTAACACAAAAGCATAAAGATCAAAGAAATGAGTAAAAGAAAGAAAATCAAAGAGAAAAAACTAGGTTTTGCAAGGGATTTTAAGATTTTCTAAAGAACAAAGCTTAGGAACAATTTTGCATCAGTAAAGAGGTAAGGGAACATGTAAGCTTATTTTGTTTTCATTATATTAGGTTCATAGAAATTCCTTACTCATGTTATGTAAAGATCTACTCTAGTTTTGAAAGGATTTTCAACCGTTCTTCACAAGTTTGGATTTGTTTAAAGCTGTAGAAGATGGTTTTAAAAGAGATAAATCAGTTTTGAAAAGGGACATTAAACTAATTTTGTTTTTCAATCTATTAGGATCCTAGAAATGATTCAATCTCATGTTGTAAAAGTTACTCTTGTTTCTGGATGGTTTTGAAAGTAAGGACAATGGTTTTTGAAGAGGGTTTTTAAGTTTTTCAAAAACATACAATTACCCAGATGTGTTTTATAAGTTTTATCGGTTCTAGCTTGTTTTGATTTCTATTCTACATGTTATCAATCATTTTTCTATGAGTTTTAATCCATTTTAAGATAAAAAAATCAGTGATTTTAAAAGGAATTTCAAGAACACAAGTGATCTTAGTTTTGGGTATTTGCTTCCATAAGATTGTAGAGACTACTCTCTTGTTTTGAAAGATAATTACATGTTTATATGCTTGATTTCTAATCTGAATGTTATGTTTTATTTATTATTATAAAAATATGATTGTTTCGTAGTTCTGTGCTTTGGGGGATCAAGCATCTATGGTTTAATGTGCTATGAATTTGCTTATATTCTGCTATGGATTGTCATATGTTATGTACTGCTATTGTTATTGTTTTTCTATTTTTTTAATCGCTTTTTGTTATAGTTTTTTTGTTATAAGCCACCCTTTTGTCATTAAGGGAGATGAATGATGATACTCGTCACACCTGGTTTATGGTGTGAACTGTATTGAATCTTTTCACCGGAGATAAATGGTGTGACTGGCTCTTCTCACCAGAGATTAAATGGCATGATTGGCCCTTTTCATCGAAGATTAAATGGTGTAACTATTATCTATATTGGCTTATGTATTTGATTTATATGTTCTATTTTGTTCAGCTCCATTATAGGTACCTATTTTGTTCTGTTTTGGATCATCTATATGCTATCTTTTAAATTATTTTTAGTTAAGTATATGTTTTTATATGATTAACTGTTCAGTTCTGTATATTGTTAAAATGTATGTAACTATCTGTTTTGTTTTAATTCATGCTAAGTTTTAATCCAGTACTATTTAGTTTATTGTTTACCTGTTGAGTTTGTGAAGCTCACCCCAAATTTGGCACCACAAATGATGACGAGGTTGTTGTAAAGCCGTTTAGTAAGGCAAGATTGGAGAGATTGATAGTTTTAGTTTGTGCCATGAGACATTTATTTCATTTTAAAGACTTTATTTTTTTTTAGTTTAATTATTTAAATTAGTTTATTTCAAAGGATGTAATAAATTAGTGGATTTCAGTTTTAGCTTTGATATTTGATTTTCAGATAATGGTTTAGTTATGTTAGGACATGTTATGGATTATTTTCAAGTTTATGGAGATTTTATTCTAGGTTAATTTATAAGAATGTGGATGGTTATGATTTATGATATTCAATTCCGCTGCGTATAAATAGAAAAATAATGAATGAAAAATTTATAAGTAAATATACATGATATGAATGAATGAATGATGTAATGTCATGTGTCAAAATTCATGACCCTAGTGGTGTGGGTTTCAGGGCACGACATATTCTATCTATGTTGGTTACTTGTACTTCTTATGACCCCTAAATTTTTCCATGACAAAAAGGGAGAGAAGTATACCACGGCAATAAGGGGAGAAGTACAAAGGAAAAATTTATGTTGAGTAAATTATGAGTAATTGAGCATTAACTAAAATTTTAACATTATTACTTAAAAGGAAAAAAGAAGTGAATACTAAAACTAAAAGACTAATTAATTTGTGCCCAGTTATCATTTCACATTCATTTACACAAATGTTCATATAGTAGTCTTGCTCTTTACTTGGCATATCGTCCATTATCATGATCATACTTATCATATACCTGCTTGTGTGTGCATTCTTTATTTCATATTTGACTAGGTTAATGATGGTTTGAGGAAGGTATTTGTTTGTCAAACATGTTCAAGTTTACCATTCCATGCACACAAGTTAAAGAAAAGAGCAAGTGAGTAGAGACTTGAGCTTTTATTAAGGGGGAATACTAGATCCTTCACATAAAAGATATTTGGTGGCACATTGTAATGGGATCTATATTTTTATTTTTTCTACATATTGTACTTCATCCATGTATTTTAGGTTTTGTTATGGAATTCCTAAAAGGGGAGATTGTAAATGCATATATTATAAATTTGATGAGTAGAAAAATACATGGGTTGATAGACTAGGCTTTGACATATCCAAGCTAGAGTCTACGAGGATCTTATGTCTCTTGTGCGTGAATATCATCTTCGAAGACCAAGAAAGTTTCAAGGAAGCAAGCCGGGATCATGCAAGGACCAAAGTGACATGTTCACATCATCCTTGTCCTTCTGCATCCGTAGAAGATAAAAATAGTAAGATTACTCTTAGAGACATTTAAGCCCCCCAAGCACACCTCCCAAATGGTTGGAGAATTCCTTAAAGGCATTCTGTGAAAAAACTGGAAAGGTGGAGCACTCTATGTGAATTGGAGAACTCCAACCAAACTGGCAGTTTCAAACTGTCTAGTTTGGAGTGCTCTAAAGTGGAGTGGGAGCTCTCTAACAAAGTGTAGTGCTCTAACTCTAAAATGGGGTGCTCTAGAAAATCTCTAGATTTTCATTCTTGTAGACTTTGCTCTTAGTGGAGCGTTTCAACCTTAATGGAGTGCTCCAAACTGGGTAGAACATTTCAATTTTGAAACATAAGTTCCAGATTTGTTGCCCGTTTTGGATGATGCTCATCCAAGGGTTGTGGTGAGCCATGACTCATATAAAAGAGTATTTTTTCTCTTCTAAACCTAAAGGTTTTAAGGATCTTGTAAAGGGAAAGAAAAAGGGTTTTAGGTAAAGAACTTGAGCTCTACAAGCTCTATACTCTCTACACACATTCACTCAAGCTTCAAGGCATCTAGAGGAGAATAAAAGAGTTAGTTCTCTCTCTTTTGAGCTAGAAGGAAGGCTCATTGGCAAGAGAAAAGAGGAGGAAGATCAATGACGGTTGGCTCTTCACTTCCAAGCATACAAACTCCCAACATCAAGGTTGAGGTAAAGCTTTAGCTTCATATTTTAGAGTTTACTTACATTGTAGATACTTTTATGATTGACTTTACATATTGCTTACTTAGACCACCACTCTACTTGTGAACCCTTGGAGGTTTATTGGCCTTCTTTAGAGGCATTCACACATTCCCTTTGTTTAGGTAGAGACCAAACTATATTGGTATCAAGTCACTCTTTAGATTGGGACTTTGCTTCCCATACTTGACCATATTGGCATATTTGTCTATTGAGAGCCACATTATATTTTGGGAGTTTGATTCCTTTACTTGGACCAAAACTATCACAATTAGTTATTGAGAACCACTTTGATATTCTATACCTTGCACCTTTGAGTCAATGACCGGAGACACCGTGTGACGAATTGTAAGTCCCTAGCTCGGAGACAACCAAGGCCATGCTTGCTGGAGACACCAAACACATAGTTTAAGGTTTCCTTATTCCTTGTAGTCATTGTGATTGATTAATAAAATTTAGTAGTTCAAAGTGGACGTAGGTCGTGGTGTGGCTGAACCACTATATATCTTGTGTTGTGTATGATTTTTGTATGATTGTCAATTTATATTTTCATATTTGTAAACATTGTGAATTGAGCACCAAACACATAAATTGAGTTAAATTAAAATTAAACATCAACATTAAACTCACTAAAATTAAGATTAGGATAAAAAAATTAAATTTTTTTAATTAAATCCTATTCACCCCCTCTCGGATTATCACATGTAGAATTTCAACACTTTTTATTAAAAAGAAGGATGGTCACATAATCATTGTTCAAATTTATATTGATGACATTATATTTGAATCAACATGTATAGATATGTCTCGTGAGTTCACCCAAATCATGAAATTTGAGTTTGGGATGAGTATAGAAGAAAATCTAAGATTCTTTTTTGGACTACAAATCAAACAAATGAATGATGTTATATTTGTTTGCCAGTCTAAGTTTGCCAAAGAGATAGTGTCAAAATTTGGGCTTAAGGATTCAGAGCCATTTAACAATTCAATCTGTACTAGTGCCAAGATCACTAATGACCCGACTGGAGTTGATGTGGACACTAAACTCTACACGAGTATGATAGGGAGTCTGCTTCACTTTACTGCTAGTAGAAAAAATATAGCCTTTAGTGTAAGGGCTTGTGCTAGGTGTAACACCAAATTTCGCGTATGTTCTCTATAGAACATCTGAAACTTGAAGTTTTCAAATTCCCTACCTTTTGATGGTTGGTTTATTATTTTACATATGGGTACTTTCACTCAAATCTCCAAGAGAGACTTGTTAATTACAGTCGTTTGTGGCAGACCTCTGATTTCCTAATTGTTACACGACTCGTAAGATAAGATTGCATAAAATACAAATGTTGAGCTATATTGATAATATGGTAAAGTTCAGAATACAAGAACTTCTCTCTTCTCTTCTTTGCAATCTTTGAACCTTACCTAGCTTGAGAACTAACTTTGCATCCATTGGCTTATGTCATCTTCATTATGCATCACAGAGGTATGGTGAACATGCTAGCCAAAAGAAGATTGGCTCTAAACTTGAAGGTTTTACATGGCGAGGAGGTTACAGACTGATAAAAGCTATGGAGAAACAACTCTTCAGAAGCTCTCTAATTCTTGGAGATTGAAAGTCGAAGTCCCCTGAATAGACGAGTCTCATTGTTTATATAGATGTTGGACTAGCCTTTCCATGCATGTGTATTTCCTCATTTTTAGCTTGATTCTTTGACTTTGCATAGAAAAATGTTGATGTGGCTGTTCTTAGTTGACCCTAAAGATATTCTATTGTTGGTCAAACTCTTTTCTTAGTAGGACTCTGAGTTGAACTCTATCTGATTCCTTGATACGAGGGATTTTACAGGTGCGGTAGAGTCTAGCTAGAGTGAAATTCTCATTCAACCGATTCTTGCATATTTTATAGATTCTATAGATTTGATAGAATCCCAGAAAATATAACTATTTCTAAACTCTTTGGGATGCGAATAATTGTCCCCTTGGGATTCGTGATACAAAATTAACTTTGTATCTCCTTGCGAAGCACTGTTTATCCTTCTAGAGCAGATGCCCTTCGCAAGGTGTATGTTTCTCGCAAGGTACTATTCATCACTCACAAGGGTACCTCTTTCATCACTCGTGAGGGTATTTCTTTGCAGGGTACGGTTCATCAATCGTGAGAGGGGTGTTTTAGTAATTTCATAGAAATTCGCTTGCCAATAGTTGACCCTTTGGAAACCTTTCCATGTGGCACCTGCGAGGGGTGGGGTTTTTGAACCGTCATCACAAAATGATGGTCATTTAACGCTCCTCGTGAAAAGACCACTCTACCCTTACTTTTTTGTCGCATGTTTTTCAAACGGTACCATGGAATGACAAAAATGCCCTTCACAGTATAAATATCATTATTTCATCTTCTTCAATTTTTTTTTAGACTATTTGAAGTTCATGAGAAACCTCCATTGAGGAGACCCCGAACCTCTACAAGTTTTTGTTCCTACCTTCAAATCCAAAATCTGGACCAACAAATCTCTTTATTTTGATTTCACGATCTTTTTAGTATCACCCTTGAGAATTTTGCACCGGTAGAGTGGACAATTCTTCGGGACTTTCAAGTTCTTGAACCCTAAAATCCTTCTCTTTTGTTTTCTTCAACTTTTGGTGAGTGCAAGCTTTGAATGTAAATTTGATTTGGATAGAAATGTTCATCTTGTTTCCATGATCATTTTGAGACCCTTTTGTATTCCTTTTTGGTGAAGATTTGAACATTTTGGGGGTAGAAATGCTTTTATGAGTTTCCATCTGACTTCTCTGGTGACGATAAATGTTCTTATGGGCCTTTCTAGCCAATGATCTAGACTCATGATGGTTGTCGATTGGCTTCCCGACAGACTCCTCGCGACGTTGGATTACCTAGTGGAGTCTCCTTCGCGGTTCTCCCCTTCGCGGGTGATAGAGCTATGGAAAACAACCCTTCACGGCCCTCCCCTTTGCGGGTTGTTTAAGCTACAAGGTACATCTCTTCACGATTCTCCCCTTCGTGGGCTGATTGAATTGTGAGTCATGTTTCTTCGTAGATGTCTCCTTAGCGGGGTCATGTTTCGTGAAGGATCATGTCTCACAAGGTTATTTTCTTCACGAAGAGTTACATCTTGCAAAGGTCTTGGGCTCGTGAAGGGTGTTGTCTTGCGAAGAAGTTTGTACTTGAAGACATTTTTTTTCTTTTCTGAATTTTGTTTGGTGTTTATGAACTGAGCATGCTCATTGTTTTTCTATTTTGTGCAGACATGTCTCCCAAGAAAGATTTGATTGCCATGGAAGGGAGAGAAGAATTCATTTTTGTTGGGATCCCAAGTCCCAAACGTATGTTTTTCCATAGCCGGTCCATCTTTGATGAGGACTTTGTGGGCTCTAACGAAGCTCATTCTCCTAGTCCTAAAGCGTATATTAAGGAGTCCAAGAGATGGGTGCCACTTTTAGACATTCGCCATGGGGAATCTATGTTCGAGCTCAAACTTACCCTTCAGCCCTCAATCCTAGATGGTCATAGATGGGATATCGAGGTGGCTATTGAAATTCCTCTATTGCTTCATCAAATTCTTGCAAAGAGGGCAGTTTGGAAAATTCTAAGCCTGAGGGGTTCTTCTAACTTCACCAATGATGGAAGATGGGAGGCTTTTGTAGAGATATGCCTTACCACCTATCTTAGGGAGATTGCAAGTGTGTTGATGGATGAAGTGGTTAGAGCATCAGTGGGTGTCATTGACAAACATAGAGGTATGATGCTCAAAGCCCTGTCTCGTTGGTGTCCAGTAACCAACACTTTCTTTGTTGGTTATGGGGAAGTCAACATCACTTAATGGGAATTTGTTATTGTTTTGGGATTACCTTTCATGGGAGTTGTATGAGGAGTATATTCCTCCAAAAAGAGAGATTGAACAATTACCACAACATACTCAATATCTCTTTAAGATTTATGCTTGTCTGAATGTGGACAAAGTTTCTTATGGCTCTTTAATCAACCATGTTGTTGAGGTGTTTCTTGGAAAGAAACCTAAACAGGCTACTTCTCGCATAGAAAATTGGAGAAGGAAGGCGGGATTGGAGAAAAAAGTGTTTCTAGTTGCTATGTATGCTGGCTTCCTAAGCGGCCTCCCCTTGACATGCTGTAGGGGCGAGCAAGTAAGAGACAACACCTTTATTGTAGTTGGGAAGCTAGCCATGGGGTGGCAAGTCTGTATGGTGCCTACTGCTTTGTGTTGCCTGTACAATAACACAAGGGAAATTGTGACTCATGGTTTGAAGAGTCATCAGTCTGGAAGCAAAAATACATACTTCCCCATACAATATCTATTGGGTTGGATATCCCTTCATTTTGTTGATACATACCATAGGCAGGAGTTGCGCATTCACCAAGATGCTATCTTGAATGATATTAAGGACTTGGACCATATTGTTGTCCAACATGCTAATGCGAAGTTCTCATTTGAAGATAATTTTAGTTTCCTTCTTGGGTATGATGTCATTAAGGAGAAGACTTTGACTGACAATGGGTCATTGGAAGGCTTGGAATGCCTTTATTTCCTCTCTCTTAGAAGCAGGAGCTTAGCATTGCATCTGGAGAATTATTTCTATGTAGAGCTGTATAACCTGCATAGAACGGCCCCTCAGTTTGTGTGCCATTGAGCACTTTGGAATCTTACTCCCGATTTGCAAGTTCAAGGCATCCCCAAAGATAAGTGGGTATTGAAATAAGCCTATTTGTATTTTGTGATATCAAGAACTGATAGCACTGCCTAAACTCCATCCAAGCCGGAAAGGCCCACGTTTTTTGATGGTTCTTTTACTCATTGGTGATATAATTCTTGTCAACACTTCTTAGTTTATGAGAGAATCAAAGAGTTTGTGAAAACCGGTGTAATTTTTTATGACAAAATAGGTGAAGTATGTATTGATACGAACTTGAATACGAGACTAACTCAGTACTCTTCAAACCTTGTTGTGGCAAAGGTTGCTACAGAGAAGAAGAGGAAATCCCACCATGACAAAGATTCTTCTGACGAATCTCCTGAAAAGAAGACAAAAAAGATGAAGAAGAGGGTCTGTAGGAAATCTAGGAAAAAGAAGTCTGTTGTTGATTCCCCCAATAACGAAGAGGATCTTGAATTTGATGCTCTATATCATAAAATTGACAATGTTAGTGGTGACGACTTTGTTGATGAGTTGTTGGGTGACGTGGCTCCTTTGGTACATGATGCCGATTTTGTATAGCAGATGGCATCACCCACCCTTGAAGCACCTCTAGATACAACAAATTATCTCAGCAAAGTCGATAGTCATATAGATCGAGAGATACTAGGAAAGATGTCTTCACAACTAGAAGAAACCAGAATTACATGTCTTGTCACATCTCGACCTTCTAACGAACCCTTAAGATCTCTTTGCCTCAGTCACAGAATTTGTCAGAGAGGAGAACCTCCTCACTATCTACCATGGAGAGAAGGCCTCCTAGACCTTGCCATATTTTCAAAATTGCAGAGGATTCTGCTGAATTCGTGGCCACACGAGAGCTTAGACGTTGTGGCATGTTGGGCAACTGATTTTGGCTATAAGGAAGGTTGGGGAAGCATATGCCCATTTTCCTTTTAGGACGAGGGCGGTTATCATCCGAGAAGTGCTCGGGATATCTCATGAAGAAAGTCAGCATCTTCCAAATCAGTTAGAGATGGGATCATTGACTGTCAATATTGTTCCCTTGGTCCTTACGAGATTTCAGGATGAAAGTGTCTAAGAGGATCAACATGTAGAAGGAGAGATTGATGAATTTCTTGATACTGTGGAAGCCATCACATTATCTTTGAGGGATCAAGGTGGTGCTGATTCCACCACATTAACAGAAGACCAAGATGATGAGCAGGTACAAAAGGTAATTGAATTATCAAAAAGGACTGTAGAAGGTGAGCAATTATTTCCTTATGGTCCCATGCGTATGAGGTGGGTGGCTCGTCTAGAGCTACGAATGCAAAGGTAATCACTGAGGAAATTCAGATGTCTTGACACATAAGTGTGATCTTGAATCCCGCTATGACTGACAAGGTTTTGAATCTCATATTTCCTTACATACATGTCTTTATTCCTCAATTATCTGACTCTTTTCTTTTTTTGTTTGTAGACAACATCGAGGACTGGGCCTCCGCCTTGCAAAACACTAGTGGTAAGTACCGAAGAAAATATGGCTGCTAATGTTGAGCCTATCAACTAGTTGGAGTCTGGTACAATTGAGGAGATTGTTAAGACTCCTCCCTGGCCAAAAGCTTTTGTTGAAGAAGAAAGAATTTTTAGGGAGAGAACAAATGTTCCCGTCAAGGATGTAATCACTCCCCCTTCCAATGTTGAATCAGACAAAGTTTAGGAGGCTGATATCATGGCAATATCTTCTTCCAGTAGTCTTGCTAAAACTGAAAGTTGACATGTAGGGTCAACCATTGAACCGGGGTCTAGGGATCCTATTCTCCCTTCAGAAGACGAAAATGTCGAGGTTGTGACTTTTGAGCCAGTTCTTATGGAAAAGATAGTCGATTCTCTTATTGATTAGGTAGGAAGTGATGCCTGGAGCCTTTTAGCAGGTGAAAGATTGTAGAGGATGTAAGCTTGGGCATTACTACAGACAACCAGGTTGGCCCAGGCTCGACTTTCCATGTCTTCATGAGTTACTGAAGTTGAGAAAGTTTCAAACAAGGGTAATTTTAGCAATTCCCTTCTTAAAAGCGCATCTACTAGGGTTGGGCTTGAGTCCGAAACCCTTTTTTCCTCAGAGTAATCTATTGATCATGCCATGATTACAACCAGAGCTACCGTGCTGACACCTATCACAAATGTTGAGATGCCACTGATTGAACAACCATGCGCTGAGCTTCCCATGTTAGAGACTGTTCTAGCACATATGACTGATATTCTTCATGATAATATTCAAATGGAAACTCCAATGGATTCTAAATACATAGCTGAGCATCATGTTGAAGTCAGGATGTCTTTGGAATAGGTTGATGATCAACATACGAATGTAGACATTCCTAGGGGAGGAGAGGATGATGTAGAGATCACTGATGATAGCCCTAGACTTGTTGCTAATGGTGTATTGGGGAAAACAAGGTTTTTACACACCATTGATTGAGTCTTAGACGAATTTCATGACATTAATGTTGATGCTCTTATGGCCGAGGGAGTTGTTAATGAGTCATTGCCACTAGAATTTGGTAATATTATAGAGGGCCTTGTAGGTGACGTTACTGTAGGTAGATGCAATACACTCCCATTTTCTCCTTTTGTCATACTTGACTTCTTTATAGCAACTTCTTGATATATTACTATTTGTTCCTCATTAGATATTGAGGCAATGGTATTTATGACTAACACTAACATACCTAATATTTGGAGTGGTGAGTACCTTCCCTCATCTCTTGTGCTTTATAATATGCCATCTACTACTGATGTTCATGATCTATTATTATAGACATTCCTGTTGCCCATACTAATCCTTCCACCCTGGCTAGGAGAGTAACATCTTATAAGATCGAAAAAGCCCATGCAACATGTCACAGGCTTTTGAATGATGTGGCCCTAATTGGACCAGAGACACCGGATCTTCCCAATGCTCGTGCTGATGCCCTTGTGGCCTTATCACTCATAGAGTAGGACGTTCACAATGAGTGAGTGCGCCATGCTATAAAAGTATATTTTGATGTTCTCATGGAAGGCATTTTATTAGAAGGGACACTTAAGAAGCTTGACTTGAGTTCACCCCTTATCACCGAGGCTTGTGAGAAGGAAGAATTGGCAAAAGCTTTGCCTGAGGAGGACAAGGCTTTGCATGCATGGATTGCTGAGAAGGTTAATTACATTGAGGGGCATATCAAACTCATTGAAAAATACATGCATAGATGTATTGAAGCAGATGGAGAACGTGTGGCCTTAGTCCTTGAGCGTGAGGAATTAAGGAAAAATCTGGCCATCGTAAAGATGGACGCAATGCGCTCTCAAGCCAAGGCTGTGGGAGTTAAAAGGCGGACTATCAGATAGTGTTCAAGAGCCTTCGCACCTCTTTTAGGCTTCCCTCTCAATGATGATGAGGCACTTGTGCTGGTTTCTTCTCCTTCCTTTTGTAATGCTCAGATAACGTCTATACTTTTGGAATATCAATAAAGCTATTGTGTTCATCTCCTTGTCTTTTTTCTTTTATTTTTCTGTTGTTAATTTTGTAGCCCTCACTGACTTAGGATTTGCTTGAGGTATCTTCTCGGAAAATCCTTTTCATGTTAGTCTTTGAAAGGATTTAGAAATCGCCCGACAATTAACCTGAGTATGGCTAGCTATGTTGGAGTCATGTTCAAACATGAGATATTATCCTAGGTGGTTTGCAGAGTGTGAGTCCTAGTGCTAGCATTATAAGAGCAATCTGCTACTAACATTATGAGTGCCATATGAGACTAACACTTTTTAGGATCACATGATTGGCAATATCATCAGAATCCGATAGTACTGACATTATAGGAGTCATACTGGTTCTAACGTGGTGATGACCAGATGGGGTCAAATGCTAATAACATTGTTAGAGATGGATGAATTTGACTTCATACGGCCAAATGATTTTAACGTCATAAGAGTCATATGGAAGTGGCTTTATCAGGATCATGTGTTTTTTTAACTTTATGAGAGTTGTATGGGATTCACTTTATCAGGGTCAAGCACATTTAATTTCATTAAGTCACACGAAATTGACCTTATCAAGGTCAGATGAGTTTTGACATTATAAGTCATATGAGACTGACTTTATCAGAGTCAAATGATATTGGCATTATGAGTGCCACATGAATATATGTTTTCAATTTTTTAACACTCACGAGGAACTATTCTTCGTGAGGTCCTCCTTTCTCTTCGCAAGAGAACATGCCTTGCGAGGCAAGGTTTTTTTTTCTTCACAAACATTGCCTTCTCTTTCCAAGGGGCCTCTCTGCGCAAGATAGTTACCTTTGCGAGGGAACATTTGTAGCCATTACAGGGAAGACATGCACCACTTCGTATTCTCCCCCCTTTTATGATGCATTCCTTTCCTATGCAGTTTATGAAAAGACGCATCTACCCCTTTCTTTATAAATGTTTTTGGACTCGTCTTTTTTCTTCATTCTGTAACCGCTTGTTTTCTTGGAGTAGTGTCGTTGAATTCTTCTTGTGCTCATGCATTTCCTCCGCTTCAGGCCACCAACTCCAAAACTTTTCCGGTAAGAAACCCCATCTCTGCTTTCCATTCATTGTGATATGCACACCATGTAGATTTGTTTGTCTGTTTGTTGTTCTTGCATAGCTCCTGGATTTTTGAAAGACTTTTGAATATTTATTGAACACTTTTACATTTCTCACGCTAAAGCCTTTTTGATATGAATGGTGGATTTATCTTAGACCAGTGATTGTTGTAGTCCCATTTTCAGGTGACTTTGAATGTGTTTTAACTAGTTCATAAAAAATTTCTTGATTATTTTATCATCTTTTCCAGTGCTGGCTTCATTCCAGTGGACTGATTTGGTCAGTGGACTAAATTCATAAGGCCATAATCAGTTTTTCCTATAGGCTTACTCCATGGTTTTCCTTCTTTGAGGTTGATTGAACTATGGGGTATAACCTCGTGGCTTTCCCTCTTTGTAGGTTGATTAAGCCGTAGGGACATAGAAAGACTCGCGAGTTATTGTTTCCCATGAGAGCTTTCTCCTTGCAAGGGATCACTCTTCGTGAAGACTTTCTCTTCACGGGGATTTTCTTCTTTGAGAGGGATTTTTTTTTCGCTAGGTATCCCGGTTAAATTTATATCTGAAAATTTTATTCAAGTGTTACTTGTCTTTGTATTCATGGTCTCCTCACTCTATATAGATTATGGCTCCCAGGAGAAGGTCATCCAATGTGCTAGAGGTTGGTGAATCATCTGCAGAGCTAATGTGATGGATGTTCACAAGGTCTCAGGGGAGACAACAAGTCCCTGCTCCTGCTGCAGCACTAAGGGGTGCCCCATTTGTAGTTCCATCTAACTCTGATCAATCTGTTAAGGGTCCAGCTCCTTTATTCGACCAAGGTGAAGACTTCTCTTCTTGTCCATTCTCGCAGGTTTCCTTTATTCGTAGTGTCTCATCTGTAGTTTGTTTTGTAGATGTGATAGTGGGCCCTACCCTTACTGAGTTGGAAGAGCGAGCAATTCAAACCCGTAAAGAACATGATGCCCTTATCCGTCGCCTTGTTGACCTTTTTGTTAAGGATGCTGATATTTTTCCTATCTAGGAGGAAATCATGGGCATCATAGATTGTATCAAGGCCCATCTACAAAACACAAAGTTTAAGGGAACTGTGGAGTATCTACTCAACATTCTTTCTGAAGTGGCTGAAGCAAAGGACAAGCTGGTGCTGAAAGGGTCAGTGGAAGGCGTCCGATTGCCTTTGCAAGAAGATGAGATCAAGGTAGCTGACCTAAGATATCAGTGAGACCGAGTATTCGAGGAACTTGAGCAAATGCCGAGTGCGATTGATGCTCTTATGGCTTAGATAGAAGAGATGAAGGGTCACTTTGACAAGGTGATGAATTGTATGGGGGCTCGAAAGAACTTCGTGGATCAGGCAGATAGGTCACTTCGCCATGCCATTTCCATGGTGGAATAAGGCAAGTCTGAGCTCAGGGACAGGTCCTATTAATGAAACAATGATCTTTCTGTAGAGGCTGTGTGTTAGAGAAATTTTGCTAAAGCAAAAGCTGACATGGCTCATGGAATCTTAGAGGGGCATGCGAAGATACTGCCGGATGTTCGTGAGAAACTCTGCGATTTCATCAGGCCCGAGGACAAGGTGAAGGAGGAAGTAGAAGATGATTTGGGATGTGCTGTTGGGTGCATGTTGTTGTGATTTTATGAACTTTCTTTTTGTTGACATATGGTGCCATATAGATGGCCAATAAAGAATTTTAACTTTTGTGGCTAGGAAACAATTTTAATTGTTTTTTCTTTCTTTCTCTTCCTTTTTGTTGACATATGATGCCATGTAAATGGTTTGCAAACAATTTTAATTGCTTACTATTATGGTTGAGAAACAATTTTAATTTCTTGCTTTTTCCATCTAGATGTTCATTCAAATGCGAAGGTTACAGAGTATATGAGCCTGTGTACCCCCCTCGAGAAGTATGTCATGGAGCAATGTTGTGCAATGACAGTTCTCGAGAAGAGACTGGGAGTTGGGTGATGATGGGGTTGCATCTATCATATGATAGACTACCTACGTACCCTTTAATAGGATCAAGCTAGATTATAGTTCAATTATAGGATTTTTTTGTCCCTTTTTTGCCCTAGTGGTTGCCCGCTAGGTTTGCGGTTTGCCTATTTTTGCATTCCACTGTCATTACTAGTTTTCAATGTAATCGACGAGAATTTGATCTTGCCATGATTGGATTCTTTTACTCGTAGTGCTGATAAAGGTTTTCACCATGCCCTTTCCATCATGCATTTTTTTTAAAGCTTGCGATTGCATATGAGAGGCGGGACTCAAATTGCTTACGTACCTATTTTGAACAGGATCAAACCTACGTAGTTCCCTAAAGTAAACACTATTTTTAAGGATAATATTTCTTTAGGAAGAGAGCATTTATAACTAGGAGGATGTGGTTACCTTTGATGTCCTGTAGGAGATAAGCGTCGTGTGGATATGCCTTCTCAATGGCTTAAGGGCCATCCCATTTAATAGCGAACTTGCCTTCCTTTCTCCTATTTGGGTCAAGGGAGGAGCATGCTATGAGGACAAGCTCACTTTTAGTGAATGACTAAAGCTTAACTTTCTTGTTATATGCACACGCCATGCGGGCTTGATATAACTCCATATTTTGTTGGGTGATAAAGTCTATGTTCATTACGAGCTTCCAATTCTGCAAGGCAAATCTTGGGAGTTTTCGCATCTATTAGGCCTTCTTGTATTGTGACCCACAGAGAGAGGACTTGGACTTCAATGTGTAAGACAAATTTTTCTCCAAACACAAGGGAGTATGGAGTCTCCTATGTTGGTGTTTAGAACGCGGTCTGGTAAGCCCATAGTGCTTCTAGAAGGCATTCGTGTCAATCCTTGTGCTTAGATACTATCTTTTCAGAGTTTTACATAAGAGTTTTGTTGAAGGTTTCCGCCAATCCATTAACCTGAGGATAGTATCTAGATGAATGTTCTAGTACGATGCTCTATTTGTCCATAAGCCTAAACACTGGAGAGCTAATAAAGATTTTCCATTGTCAGTGATGATCCGATCTGGAATTCCAAATCTGTAGATGATGTGAACCCGTATAAACCAGACTATGTTAGAGGCCTTTATTTCGCATAGTGCGACAAACTTTGCTCATTTTGAGAAGTAATCTATTGTTGTGAGGATGTATCGATGTCCCTTGGTAGAAGACAAGTTGATCAGGCCAACAATGTCCATGCCTCATTTAGAGAAATTCTAAGAGCATGATGTGGTATGTAAAGGCTCGACTGACAGAGGCCATAATCACTATCGAGTTGACAGACGGGACATTGTTTGGCATATTCGATGCAATCCAAGATCATGGTAGGCCAATAATATCCAAGCCTTTTAAGTTGATGTTGTAGCTTAAGTCTGCCATGAAGTGCGCCACGTACACCCGCATGTACCTCAGCCATGGCATGAGTTGCTTCCTTTGCAGATAGGCAATGTAAGAGAAGACCATCCAAGGATCTTCTATAAAGCTGGTTACCTTAAATTGTTAATTGTAGAGCACGTCACTGGATTTATGCTTGCTACACTGGATCAGCAAGCTCTCTCTGTTCTAACAAGTGTGATATGACAGGGGTGCGGCAATCTATGTTAGATATGTTCGACTTGGTTTCATCATTTAGCTGTTCAAGGGACTATTGGAGTTCTAGATTATAGACTAGTGCAGTGTCATCTTCTTTAACCAGCGGGGGTATGACACATCGTTCGCCAATGTGAACTGTGAAATAATCATCTCTTGGATGAGTTAAAGAAGTGGCTAGGCTGGCCAGCGCATCTTCTTGTCTATTGTGACCCCTCTAACATGTTTTATATGAAAGTGCCTGAATAACTATGCCAGTTCCTTGGTCCGTTGGAAATAAGGTGTAAGGCTTGACTTTTTAATATGGTAAAGACCGTTCATCTGGCATATGACAAGCTTAGATTCATCGTAGATGATGAGGTCTTCAATTGGGATTTCCAAAGCCAATTCCAAGCCTGCTTTTAAAGTAGTATATTTAGTTTCATTGTTTGAGTATCATTGACTTAGAGTCAGTGAGTGCATGATGACTCCGTTATCTAGAGTGATAAAGAAGATTCCAATCCCGAAAGATTTATTTGTATTATTACCTAGGATGCTAGCTGGTCTTCTTGATGCACCATTAAAATACATTTCCCAATCTTTTCTCACGATGACCTGCATGACCTCTTCGTCTGGTAGATCAAACTAGAGAGGGGAGTCATTTGGGATGGGATGAGCTGCCAAGAAATCTGCAAGCGCTTGCCCCTTGACTGCTCATTCAGGAATGTAATGAATGTCAAATTCGGATGTCAAAATGGTCCACTTGGCAAAGCAACCTTGCATGGATGGGAGACTCATGATATATTTCAATGGGTCCACTCTGGAGATGAGATGAACTATTATAGTGAGCCAATAATGTCATAGTTTTTGTAGTGCAAAGATTAGGGCCAGACAGATCTTCTCGATAGGAGAGTAGTTCAATTTGACCCCAGCCATTATGCGGCTAAGGTAATACAATGCATGCTCCTTCCCTTCTTCATTGTGCTAGGCAAGGAGAGCACCTAGAAATGCGTCTAACGTAGTAATGTACAACAACATTGGCTTTCCCAGTGTCGGGCCCATGAGTACTTGCAGGTATAGCAGATATTTCTTGATACTATCAAAGGCATTTTGACAAGCCTGGTCCCAAATGAAGGGAACCTCTTTTTCATGAGCCTAGCAAAAGGCTGGCATCTTCCAAAAAGATTAGATATAAACCGTCAGATATATGCTAAGTGCCCTTGAAAACATTTGAATTTGCTTATAGCTTTGGGTATGGGCATATCCCGGATGGAAGTAATCATTTTAGGGTCGATCTCAATCCCCTTATGTCTGACCACGAAACCTAGAAATTTTCCTGAGGAGACGCCGAGGCACACATGAGTGGATTCATCTTTAAAATGTATTGTTAAAGTCTATTAACTACTTTGTCGAGGTCTAAAAGATGATCCTGTCACATTTTAGTTTTAACAATCAGGTCATCAACATAGCATTCGACTGCATCATGTAATATGTCTTCAAATATGTGAAGTCATTGCTCACTAGTAAGTAGCACCAGCATTCTTTAGACAAAAAGACATGACGTTGTAACAAAATATTCCTTTTGGAGTTCATAATGATGTGGCTTCCTCATCTTCTAGTGCCATTTATATTTGGTTTTACCCTGAATATCTGTCCATGAAAGAGATGGCCTCATAACTGGTAGTGGCATCTACCAAAAGTTTGGTTAGAGGTAATGGAAAGTTATCCTTCGAACAAGCATTGTTTAGGTCTCTGTAATCAATACAGACTCTGATTTGACCATTCTTCTTTTGCATTGGTACGATATTGGTGAGCCATTTTGGGTATTAGACCTCCCTTATGAACTTGGCGCTATAGAGTTTGTCCACTTCACCCTCTATTTTGTCTATGATGTTATGTCGTGGCTTTCTTAGGTGCTGTTTGATAGGCCATTGAGAAGGATCAATAGCCAAGCGATGGACTGCCACATTAGGGTCTAACCTGGGCATCTCGAAATAGTTCCACACGAACACATCCCAGTTTGTTATAAGAAAAGCAATATATTATTCTTGTTTTTTGGTGGATAAACGGGCATTGATGAAGGTGGGACAAGGATCTTCGTGAGGTCCCAAATTTATTTCAAGGAGATCATCAATAGTTGATTAGCACCCATCCTCAAACTCTGGTGGTGTAGGCATGACTTGTTCCAGAATAAAATCCTCAATGGTAGAGTTAGTACCTAACTCCCTGGATTCCTTTGCAAATAAGCATTTAAACTAAGACTCGCCTTGCATCTCCCCAACCTGGCTAGCAAGTGGCTGAGTCAAGCTTGCTTGTTTATTGTATGATGTGGACCCTCCCTAGTTGTGTGTATCCATGAGCTTTCATCGTCTGACCAATGATCATCTTGTAAGACGACCATATTGGTTGATGCTCTTAGCTATATTGGCTTTTGGGCCATGCTTGCGGTGTTTGTCTTTTGTTTAGATTTAAGGACTAGGCATTTGAAATCTTGAGTGAAGACTTCCTTCCCCTCATAAGATTGTTTCCATTGCCCTTCTTGATCAAAGCCGCTATTAAGTAAATTTTGAGCTAACTTACTATGTGGTAATATATTATCTCGATCTTTTAATTCCCTTTTGGATTCCCCAACGTGTGTATTTGTTGATTTGGGAGCTTCTTATGAAAGAAAAACTGTTGGTGAATGATAAGCATTAACTCTGGAAGTGGATAGCTATGATAAGAGCATGACAAAATCCTAGACTACATTTTCAAGCAACAAGCTTGAGCCACCTTTATGAACCTTGGGAGCATGTTTCACCTTGAACTTATGTGGTGCCTTAGAGACGGTGCCTTCTGTCGATGTGATGTCCTGAGATGACTTGGCATCAACGAAATATGACTTAACCGATTGGAAAGGATTATCATCTACAGCTATGGTGTCTAGTTTGTCTTGCCATGGGTATTAAATACACTAGTGAAAGGTTGATGTCACTATTTGGTATTTATGCATCCATGGACAGCCTATAAGGGTGTTATACGCCATGTCAGTATCAATGATGAAGAAAGACATCCAGTCTTCTAGGTGTCTGAATATGGTTTTCAGCTTAATGGACCCTAATGGGTGTTGTTCATTTTGATTGAAACCTTGGATGACAAGGTTGCTCGGCCGTAAGTTGGGAGGGATCTATCCCTAAGTAAGATAATCTCTTGGTAGGTAGTATATTGACAGCAGAACCTCCGTCAATCATGACCCTAGAAATGGGTTGTTCGTCAATATGTCCCATGATGAACAACGATCAGTTATGGTTCAGATCATCCGAGTACCTATCGGTGTCTTCAAAGGTAACCATTGGCATGCACAGACCTTTTTGTGTTACTATTTGCTAAGAGGCCCTTGCTGTTTCTTCATCTTTGGCGAATTCATTAAGATTGGTAAGTGCATAAACCAAGAATTCTCGTAGTTCTTGCGACATACATATCACATCATATATGCTAAGAGGAGCTGGGATCTTCTTTAAGTGTGCAAGAACATTATAAGGTGTTGTGCCCTCAGACTTCTTTATAATCTTGTTGTGGCCATTTTTAATGGCCGCCATTTTTATTGCATCAGCTTGCTGGTTTGTAGTAAGACCAAAAAAAAATAAAAAGGGCGACCTAGTGCACGAGGCTCCTGCTAACGCGGGGTCTAGAGAGGAAAAGATGTACGCAGCCTTACCCCCATTTTTAGAGAGGTTGTTTCCATGACTTGAACCTGCGCCACCAGGGATGCTAACAGTAAGCCTTACCATTGGGCCAAGCCACCCTTCTGCTGGTTGGCAATACGACCATGAGGAGGTATCTGTTTTCTAGACCATAATTTCACTTGATGAGATTGCTGCTTTTGTGGTTTTTCCCCTGATGGAGGATGTCTCACCTTTAACTTGATGAAATTAGAGGCTTCTACTTGCCGATCTTCGGGTATGTTGATGTTTGAGACTTCTTCTAATGTCATGACAAAACTGTTGGCGTCATCTTCTGAGTCTTCAGAATAAAAAATTAAAGGCGGCATGCTCCAAAGTGAGGAATCGTCGTCAGTGAATTCTTGAGGGTCTTGAGAGATGGTGTTGGCTATAGTTGATGATTCACTGTCGGCCATGTCGACTTCCCATTGATCTTGTGGTAATAACTCTATCACGCTTCGTAGGTATTGAGGATCATGTCTGTATACCCTTTGTTGTCTGTAAAAGCAGCCAATGAGCATCGACCAGAGGATATATGACAGGTAGGCAGGGTCACATACCAATCAAAGGCATGGAAATCTAAAGAAAGAAGGAAAAGTCACAAAAATAGGTTGTGCTTGGTCCTTGGTAACCCAGTTTCTTGTAAGAAATGTTCGACGTGATAATGAGGATCACCAGCCCTTGTGTATAAAGTAAGAGGCGGGATCTGATACCCATCAGGGAATTGGGTGAGATATACTTCATTCCTGATGGGCTGTCGCAACTCACTAAGGTGTCTTATATCGAGCACTTGGGTGATAATCTGATATGAGGACCCTTAAATTCCCTCATAAGTTTGTTGCTCCTCCGGTTGATGTAATGGTTCTAGATTCCATGGATCATACGGATCTAGCCTGGATCTCATGAATTCGTGGATAGACATTTCAATGAATGAGTCCCAAAATGGTATGAATTGTGCTAGTAGGTCCATGTACCAATCTAAGGCCGACCATTTAATGAGAGCGGGAATAGCTGCAATAGCAAATTGTTGTTATCCATAACTTCTCGGCATGAAATCATAAACTTGAATAGGTGTTTCCATGGACACTGATAGTCTTCATTGGAAAAAGGTGTTGAATAAATGAATTTCATATCTGATAGGGAAAGGTTTTCTATAAATGTCATTATGGCAAGGAAAGGCCCTTTGACAAAATCTGTTCAGCATCGTCTCATAATACCCACGCATACATTGTGTCATAGGTAGGTGAGTCAACCTACGTGGCAGTTGTGGCGCATAACATATATAACCTCCGAGGAACATGTAATTGCTATGGTAACTGACCTAAGCAAATGACACCCTTTTTTTTGGGAAAGGTCCCTATATGTTAGAACATTCTTAGCTGTGTTGATTGTTATTCAAGATACCTAGGGTAACGTTTCCGAACGTGCAACCCTTTGCTGTGGGGGGTCGTCCCTATGTACAATAGAATCTATATTATAGGTGATGATGGAAGGAGACCTGAAATTATTTGGCATGTATTCTTCCAATGTCACCAACAAGTGGGGTGGTTGTTCCAATAAATCATCGAGCTAAGTTTTTTGTTCATGTAGCTGAGTTACAGCTCTTTTCCCTTTTCTTTTGATAATCCCTTTTAACCTCAGGGGTCGTCGCTTGGATCACTTTACACTGGAATGTTGCACGACATTGACGACCATTTTCTTAGGCTAGAATTTCTAATTGTGGGTGGCCTTGCTTTCAAAGATTGTCCAACCCTCTTCGTCATCTAAGTTGGCCTAAGATCTTGTTCGACTATAAATCACATCATCATCATTGAAAAAAATATAGTTTTTCAAACCTAGTTGTTGTGTTTTTGCTTATAGTTCGAATTTTCCCTTATTAAGCAGCTTATGTAGTTTATCCTTGACCATAAAGCACTCGTGAAGGGTATTCCCTAACAAGAGATGATATCGGTAGTACTTATGGTCATTGACTTTGTTGGCCTCAGCTGGTCGTTTGGACTCAGGCAGCACTATTTCCCCTGAATCTATGGTTTTCTTAAAGATACTTTTGAGGTTATATGGATGGAAGGTGTATGTTTAATCCTATCTTTCTTTCATGGTCAGCCGTTTAGGGGAAGCTTCTTGCCCCAATGGTGGTACTATGGCTGTCTCGGCAGTCTTCTTGATGAGTAGCTTTGTGGCTGTCTTTTTAGCACCTACCATGGCGGATTCCAATTTATTCACCACTATTTTTCCTTTCCTTTCTCATTTGTGTTTTAACAACCTCTTCTCCAAATCATAAGCTTTGGAGAATAGATCGTCAAAACCTGAGAAGGTTTATGGGGTAAGGTGGAGTGAGAGATCAAATGAAATATTATGCAGGCACATGTCCACAAGTTCCTTGGTGGAGAAAACATGCTCGCAGGCATATGTCATTTGCTTCCATTTATTGATGAAGTCGACTACTAATTCATTATCCTGTTACTTTTCGTTGGTCAATTCATGCACTTTGATTGGCCTGTAGGCAGTCCAAAATTGCTGAAGGAATGCCCGTTTCATTGATTCTCAGTTAGAAATTGAGCAAAGCTTGAGGTTGGAGTACTAAGTGAAGGTGGCCCCGTCCAAAGATTGGACAAATAATCTCAACAGTAAGTCACTATGTTGGATGATTGAACCACACTAAGACTCAAACTAAGCAAGGTGTTGCCAAGGGCAGGTGGTCCCATTGAACATGTTGAAATGTGGTTGTATAAACTTAAGAGGAAAAGGGCCATGTCTATATGGGGAGGATAAGGCTTCCCAGTTGAATATCCTCATGAGGATTCTTGCTTTTTGTCTTCCATGAGCATATCTGCCATCATAGAACACACACAGTTGAGATTCATAGCGGGTGTCCTTGGTGGCATGTATGGTCCTTGAGGTGGAATGGAAGAAACATGTCCATAACCACCTTGGCTTTACCCCTATTGTGGAAAGGGTCTTTGAGGTGGAGGTTCCAAAAAATGATACTCTTATTGAGAAGACCTCTATTGGTGAGGCTCTTGGAAGTGATATCCCTGTTGAGAAGGCCTTTGTAAGGGAGGCTCTTGGAAATGATACCCCTGTTGAAGGGGTTCGTAAGGGACTGACTCTTGCTAGGATTTTCATGGAGGTGGCCTTTGTGGAATGGGATGACATCAGCAAATGAGGCTACCCCCGGCATAGACACCGAAACATACTCTGGTGTGAGCTGGGATTGTAGCCCCAAACCTTGGCTTTGAATGGTTGTTCTAGCAGACTCCACTATAGGGTGGCTTTGGTTGGGAGGAACTACTCCTTGTCCTACCAGCATGTATTGATTGAGAATGGCTTTTAATTCAATTATGACCATTTCCTGTGCGGCCAAGCATTGGTCACACTCCTTGAGACGTTCTTTGAGTCTTGCCTTTAGTTCTGTCGAAGCCAATTCTCCATCAGAATTACTTTCATAGTCCCCGACGTTGACATTCTCCTAAATTTCATAATCATTTGTAGGATTGGTTGGAGGTGGGTCTGAAGCACCACCTTAGCTAGTACCAACTATTTCCAATGGCCAAGTTGTGGATGTTGCATTTACTTTGGCTGCTGGTCTGATCACTATATGTACGCTTGTGTCATCTTGAAATCTAACAGGAGGTTTTCATAAAATGATGCTTACATACTTCTAAAATAATCAAAGTACTCAAGTCAGATAAGGGCTATGAATTACTCGGGGACAATTTAAAGCATACTTTAAATATGGTGGCTGATTCATAATAAAAAATATTCTTCTAGATACCTTCTTGAGTCTATTTTGTACTTTGAGGCTAGCCGTGTTCCTCTTTAAGGAGTTGAAATGAAGAGGTTTCATTTTCAAAATCTGTGGATAACCTTCCATATACCACTCCACCAAAACATGTATCTTCTTTCTCTTTGTTTTCTACATTTACTGAAGGTAGGAAAAAGGGTGCTAAAGACCTACTTTAGTCATGCAAAGGTGGTCTACATCAATAGAACAACCTCTTCAATCTGCATATGTTGACCCTATCCTTCCATTTGCTTATAGTCTGGGTAATTCTTTGCATTCTCCTATTATCCCCGATGATGATGTTACCATTTTCTTATCGAAAATGAAGCATATGTTTATTGCCCATTTGTTTCATATGATTGACTTTCATTGCCTCTTTGAGCCTTTATTTTTTAAATTTCCATAAATTTATTCCTTCTGGTGTGATGGAAGTATTAAATCATCCAAGATGAAAAGAAGCAATGTGAGATGAGAAGAAAGTTCATAGCCTCATACAAATATATATATAAAATTGTGGACCTTTTTGATGAGAAAAAACTGGTTGGGTATAAGTCGGCGTATCCAGTAAAATGTTAAGCTGATGTAATAGTTGATAAGCTTAAGGCGCTATTGGTGACCAAGGAAAATGCGAAGAGTTATGGGATCCATTATCATCAAGCATTTTCTCTGCTTGCTAAGATGAACTCAGGTAGACCTCTCTGCTTACTTCTAGTGAATTTGTCTTAGCTACTTCACCGGTTGGATGTAAAGAACAAATTTCTCTATGAGATCTCTAAGGTTCTCAATACAAAATTAATAAGGCAAGATATGTTGGTTAGAAAGGAAGTTCGTTGAATCAAACTTTATACTCAAGCATGATTAGAAAGGTTTAGTGGTGCCACGAAATTGTATGAATACAGAGTCATGCATTCAAGTACCATTATTATGGAATTAGTTGTGATGTTCATGATATAGTTGTAACAGGTGACAAACAACATGAAATTCAAAACTTAGGTTTTAAAGGAGATTGAAGTTAAATCTTTATGTCCCTTAATGTACTTTCTTGGGATTGAAGCTCCAAGGTCCAAGAAGGGAACAATTACTTCTTATAGGAATATGTTCTTCACTTATTGCAAGACCAAGGAAAGTTAAGTGTAAGCATGCATGTAGACATTCCAATGGAGGCTAATCTCAAGATTGATTGAGAGTAGGGGAACAACTCAAGGATGTTGGGATGTTCCAAAGACTAGATGGATGACCGTATACCTATCATTGACCTATCCTTATATTGCCTATGCAATTAGTATAAACATCTAGCTTACACTTGATTTGCTAACCACTCTTTAGAGGATGCCAAAAGGGTTGTAAGATATCTTAGTCTACTCCTTATAAGGTGTTGCTCTTTCGCAAGAAAGTTACCTATTGGAAGAGAGATATTGATTGGGAAAATCAGTAAATAGATTACTACATCAGGATATTATATCCTCGTTAAAGATAATTTGGTTGCCTAGGAAAGCAAGAAATGTCATTAGTGGCCAAATCTAGCACTGAAGCTAAGTTCGGGCTATGACACATGGGTTGTGTGAATTATTGTAATTTAAATTCTTATTGCCATATCTTGGGGTTCTAGTTCCATAAGAGACAAATTTCGACATTGGTAAACTTTTTATCCAAGAAAAGGTGACTACTATTGTAATTAGTCTTCCATTTGTCAAACTTGAGAATCAATGGCTTCTTATAACATCATATCATTTTTGGCACTCTTAAGTGTGGTTGATATCTACTCCTCACATCAAGTGGAATACTAGGAGGGCTCTAAATCATTTAGCCTATAACATTTCATATGTAATTCTTGTATTTATACAATAGTGGGGGACAATTATCTTCAAACTGTGTCACCACTTCTCCTCTTCTCTCTATCTTCTCCATTCTTGAAGCTAGTGTCGTATTTAATGTATTATTTGGTGATTCAAAATTTTCCTTTTTCTTTATTAGTACTTACTTATATGTCCATAGATTTGATTTTTCAAGTTTCCCCCCATTTCGTTTGTCTTTTGTTTTGCTTTGGGTTTTACACTATGCATTCTTTAGTCCCACATTGGAAATTAATATCAAGAATATTGAGCTTATATACAATGATAAGACTTGTATGGATAGGGAACCATGGAACAAAAAATGTATGTGTATGGGTTCTTTGTTTGCATCACGGGCACATGCGCCGATTAATCAACCAATTCAAACTGAGCCATGTCGTGCTGAGACGAGTCAAAGCCTTAATGCTTTGTCTTTCCTTGGTCTCTAAGTTTTTCCTCTTTTATATATACAATAGTTAGGAAGTTTTAGCACATGTCTACTATTTATCTTCTTCTTCTACCTCAAGTATTATGCTATTTCATATGTGACTGAGTTGAGGCTGAACCTAAGTTCAAAGAGAGCCTTCAAGGGACCATACTACATTTGGAGAACAAGGAATGTTGAATCTTGGAGTTTTCTTGCTACCAACACCTCAAGCATTAAGGAATCAATCTGAAATAGGGATAAATTAGGTTCAAGGACAGTGCATTCACATGCCTCAGTCCGACACATGCATAAACCAATAAGTTGTACAGTTTCTCTTATGGTTTCATTATTCTAATCTTGTTACATTCTCTATGTTTTCTTTTACAAACGATTTTCAACATGCCTATATAATCAACAATATTGAATCTGATTATTTATGTTGTTAGAAAATATGAGTACCCTTGTATTCGAGTTGTCCAAACTTGAACCCTTTAATGGAAAACATTTCAAATGTTGGTGGCAGAAGTTGATATATATATATATATATATATATATATATATATATATATATTTTAAAACCATAAATGTATCTTATGTATTGATTGAACCGAAAGCCCTCTGAAAATGATGAATAACTTGAATCTTCTAGGACTAGAGTCAGTGAGGCTTGGAATAAAGTTAATAATCTTTGCTAGAACTATATTTTGAATGCTCTGTTGAATGAATTGTTTGATGTGTATTGTTTTCATGTGCATGCAAAATATATATAGGGTGCATTATATAAGAAATACCTTTCTGAAGATGAAAGTAATAAACAGTATGTTGTAGGATGTTTTTTTTTATATTTTAAAATGGTGGATGAAAAACCTATTATGGACTAAATGAATGAATACAAAAACATTTTTAGTGAAGTTCTTGGAAAGGGGATAATGATTGATGCTGCCTTATAAACCGCATCATGTTAATTGAAAAATACCACCCTCTTGGAAGAACTATAAGTGTTCTCTTAAGCACAAAAGAAGGGATCTTACATTGGAAGACTTAATCATTTGGATTAGGATTGAGAACAAGAATCATATACAAGACTCTATTGAAAAGGCTAAGGAACCAGTTTCTAAGGCCCATCTTGTTAAAAACAAGACCAAAGGAAAGTTTAAGCCTAAGAAAACTAAAAACTTTAAGAAAAATTAAAAGAACAACAAGAAACCCATGAAAGGAGAATGTTTTGTTTGTGAAAAATTGGGTAACCATGCGATTGTTTACAGGGATCGTAAGAAGAATTAAAAATCCTATCAAGGTCCAAGTTAACATGGCCTAGGAAGATGAGATTGTTGCAGTCATTTTTATAGAAGTGAACCTTGTTGCAAACAACAATGAATGAATTGTAGATACTGGGGACACATGCCACATATGCGGAGACAAAATTATGTTTTCTTTTATGAGAAAGTGGGGGTTGAAGAGGAGGTCTACATAGGTAATGCTCAAACCTTGCACATGGTTGGAAATAAAAGATCAATCTGAAACTGACTTCTAGGAAGACACTAGTTTTGACTAATGTTCTTCATGTTCCATATATTAGGAAGAATCTCATTTATAGAGCTTTTTTGAATAAGGCTTTAGCTAAACTTGTATTTGAATGTGATAAGCTTATTTTGACTAGGAATGAGATTATTGTGGGCAAGGAATATTGTAATGTGGGTCTTTTTGTACTTAATATTAATATGAATGAAACTACATCATCTTCTACTTATGTTGATGATTCCCTTACTGTTTAGCATGGAATATTAGGTTACACTAATATTTCTTATTAGAAAATAATGAAAAACCTTGTCTTAATACCTAAAACATCAAATTTAGAAGTTGAAAAAAATATAAAATATGCACTAAATTTATGTTTATTTGAAAATTTCATAAATATGTAAAAAGAGAATCTAAAATTTGTAAGTCTCATACATAGTGATCTAGGAGACTTAAAATCAGTCCCAATTAGAGGAGTTAAATATTATTACATAACCTTTGTAGATGATTATTCTAAATATATCAAAATCTATCTACTAAAACATAAAGATGATATTTTATAATACTTTATAAATATAAAAAGAAATAGAAAATAAATTAGAAAAATTAAAAGATTAAAGTCAGATAGAGGAGGATAATCTAAAACATGGAATTATACATTTAAACCATGACTCCTTATTCACTTGAACAAAACTGAATAGTAAAAAGAAAGAAAAAAAAAACTCTATGTTAAATAGTTCGGGTTTATAACCAAACTTTTGGAGAAAAGCTATTATGCCTAAATGTCATATATAAAACAAAATACTGCATAAAAAGTTTGGAAAAACACCTTATGAATTATGATTCAATAGAGAGCCTAATCTAAAATACTTTAAAGTGTGGGGCTAGTTAAAGTAGGATTACCCGAAAATAAGAAATGCAAATTTTAACCTAGAACATCTGATAGTGTCTTTATTGGACATGCTGAAAACATTGTTGCATGTAGATTTTTAGTATTAAAATCATAATACAATATTTTAGAACCTAATACTGTAATAGAATCAAGAGATGTTGAATTTTTTGAAAGCATATTCCCAATGAAGAATATAACTAATAAATGAAAATAAATAGAAAATAAATACAAGAGGAATCATGTAATGAAAACTTAACTAGAAAGGATAAAAATGAAATAGAAGAATTTGAACCAAGATGTAGTAAAAGAAAAAAAGAAAGCTAAAGACTTTAGAAAAGATTGCTACACCTTCTTAATAGATGAAGATTCTAAAACCTATCAAGAAGCTATAAC
>JAOXJP010020281.1:0-17327 GCA_025762735.1 Platanus orientalis | reverse complement strand
TACCAAATTAGCCTAATTTCGTGCCTAACACGAATTAGGGTTTCTTTTATCTATTTAAAGCATTGTAGCCTTCAAGGAAATTTTGTTTTTAATTAATAGAAGTTTCAGAACGAGTTTCTCTTCCTTGGTGAAGTTTAGGGTTTTCCCAACAAAAGAGAATGACGTGTTCTTCTCCTTTCTATTCCGCTGCATCACGTATGCAACCTTGATTCGGATCATTACATTATTTCGATCCATAATCCACATCACATAAACCCTTTCATTTTAGTCATGGTCTCATAACAATACCTTTAATTATATTGTTCACTTATCTTATAATCCACAATCGAAGTTTACATGGTAAAGGAAGCAATTTAATATTTGGTAATCCATAATAATTCAAAGTAAAGCAGCGAACATATCTTATAACATAATCGTGCCAATAATAGTGCAGTAGAAGCGATACTACAATCTCTAAAATAAACCAATGTACAGTAGCATTCAACTAAGTACATAAATGGGGTGCCCTTACACCCAAACCATAAAACCAAAGGGAAAGTACAAATAGTCTCTCAAATGTAACATAAGTCTAAACAAGGGTCTGATGAATATCCATAGCTCCAAAGACTAACAAAGGTACAGAGTCCTCAAAACAAAGCTCCATGGGCATAACTTGTGGCTAATGTTAGTCTGAAATACATTATGGCTGAGTTAGTCCCATCTTGTAAGCAATCACACTAACTGTAGATAATATGAGGCAAAAAGTATAAGTCAAAGTACTAACATGTCCAAAAGTTGATACAGAACTAAACAAAGATTGATCAACAAATAATACACTGCTATTTCAAGATTGAATGATAAACAAATATCAAACTAAAGTCGAAGGTCTAATACCGAGAACATCAGAGTCTATGTGTGATAGTCAATATCCATAAAGCAAAATCAAGTCGAAGGGTTCAATACAGAGTTCTAAATCTAAATAACGATTATTGACATCACTAATCGAAATTCAATGTGAAAAGTACAATGCGGAAGTCAGAGTTCAAAAAAGGGATTCAATACAGAATTCAGAGTTCAAACACCAGCCTAATGTGGAAACCGAAGTCTACAAGTCCAAAGTCCATTAATTCAAAAAGGTCCAAAGTCCAAACACATACCCTTACTTGAAGGTTAGGGTCCAAACAAAGTCCACACAGTGTTCGTCCGCTCTGGTCAAACCCCATGGGCAGAGTTGAAATCTCTTGATAATCCCCAAGAGTAGGGTCAAATCCCTCGATATAAAACCCCAAGGGCAAGGTCCAAATCTCCTTAAAATCCCTAAAAGAAGGGCTAAATCCTGTGAAACCAAAGAACATGGTCCAAAGCACTTTTTCATACTTAGCCCTGTGAGTGGACCTAAAGAGAATCAATGGTCACAATTAGTCCTATTTTGGACCCAAAAGAGTCAATAGTTTGAAGTTCGATAAGGTTTACATCAATAAATTTGGAGGAGTCACTTAATATTAATAATCAGATCAATACCATAGATAAACCTTTGGCGTATAGTTACCATGTTTCAAATGGATCACACTTGTCACATAAATTTACTCACTTCAATGGTAGATTCTAAGATCAAAGATATAAGTTCACTTAGATTCGATGTTAGTACATGATTCGATGTTTATAAGGCCGAATTCAGAATAATTTATTGAATTTCATATAAAATCGATGGTTCAAAACATGTAATAAGATTTGATGGTCCACATGTTTCATATGATCACATAGGGAGCATAATGTTCAAGAAATCAATAAGTTCAATACAATTTTACATAAATTTAAATATTCAATAGTCTTTCAATGGATTTAACTATAAAGATCAAACTAGATATTACTTCTAGTGTTCTAAACAAAGGGGCAAAGAAAGATTGCCTATTAAATTGATCATTAATAGAATAGATCATGAAGGATTCACAATTTCATACATATTTTCAAAAGATTCATATGAGGAAAATCAAATTTCATAGGATCTCAAGGTCTCAATGAAGAGAATCAATCCATATGAGAACTTAATGAGAATACAAAATGTTTGATTTGTTTCATTGCATGTGTATGTGTATTTATAGAGTTACAACAAAATTCAAAATTCAAAATTCAAAAATACATGTGGTAGGTGATTGGTTGGCTAATGTAAAACCTTATAACCCACTTTGGCTGTTTTACTAAGTTAAATGATTTGAATGAAAGTGATTGAGAGATCCTTGAGCTTTTGACAACAACCATGTGTTGACTTGAATGAGTTGTTGAATGAATCTTGGATTATGGTTAATGAGATATCTTAGGCTATGGATGACGTAGAAGCTTGATCTCTAATATGCCCCTGCAAGCAGAGCATCCCGAAGAAGAGGCTAAGCTTGGCTCGTAACAATTGAAACCGTGGAGAGGAGAAAGGCTTAGTAAGGATACTGAAAATCTGATCTTTAGTAGAAATATAATGTACTTCAAGACTCTGTTTAGCAACTTGGTCATGAACAAAGTGAAAGGCAATCTCGATATGGTTCATGCGATTGTGAAATATGTGATTTGTAGTGAGATAAGTAGCACCGATATTATCACACCACGAGATTGGGCATTGTTGTGGTTTGATGTGAAGTTCACCCAATAGAGATTGAATCCAGGTAAGTTCGATAGTAGCATCAGCTAAGGCACAGTATTCTGCTTCAGTGCGTGAGCGAGCAATAACATGTTGCTTGCGTGATGATCAAGAGATGAGATTAGGACCAAGAAAGATGGTATACCCTCTAGTGGACTTTAGATCATCAAGACATCTGGTCCAATCTGCATTAGAAAATGCAAAAAAGTGTGAAGTTGGGAGATCGGGTAATTGGAAGACAGGTATTGATGCTCTCCTTAAGATAACGCAACATGCGTTTTACTGCTGCCCAATGAGAGATGGTGGGCTTGTGCATGAATTGACAAACTTTATTGATTGAAAATGTGATATCAGTTAGTGTAATGGTGGCTTATTGGAGAGCACTGACAATGCTGTGATAAAGAGTTGCATTAGAAAATGGATCGCCCTCATCTTGGCGAAGCTTAGTGTTTGGTTAAAAAGGATCGGAAACTGGTTTGACGCCATCCATAAAGCACTTTTTGAGTAGTTCAACAATGTATTGATGTTGGGTGAGTAGAAGGCCCTTTGGTGAGTGAAGTACCTCAATCCCAAGGAAAAAATTTAAAAAGCCAAAGTCCTTAGTTGCGAATTCTGTGCCAAGTTGAGAGACAAGGATTGAGATGGTAGTGGATGAGCTCCAAGTGATGATTGGATCATCAACATACACCAACACATAAAGAACTCCATGAAAGTCTGATATGATGAATAAGGAAGTGTCAGTGTGGGATATAAGAAAGCCTTGAGATAATAAGAAATGACTGAGTCATGCAAACCACACTCTAGGGGTCTGTTTAAGCCCATAGAAAGATTTCCAGAGGTGGCATACGTGGTGTGGATAGCAGGGATCAACGAAACCAAGCGGCTACTTCATATAAATTTCCTTGGTAAGTGTGCTACAAAGAAATGCATTATTAATGTCAAGTTGCTTGATCAACCAACCTTAGCTTGTGGCAAGACAAAGTGAATATTCACCGGTTTGACAACCAGACTAAAGGTTACATTGTAATCAACACCCTCTTATTGGTTGAATCCTTTTGCCACAAGGAGGGTATTATAACTTTCTACAAGTGCCATTCTTCATAAATGCATGAAACTCATTTGCCATAGCTTTGTGCCATTTAGGACTTTTTGTAGCTGTAGTGACATAAGTGGGTATAGATTCTTCAGTGGAGGTGGTGAGAAAACAAAAAGGAGTATTTTAGGTTTCCTTGTGCAATCTTGGGTTCTTGTGACCATTGGGTGAATGCGACTAGATGTGGTGAATGGGATAATAGGTAATGGGGCTGTTGTGGAAGCACAAGGCTTAGGGGTAGAGGTGGGTAGGGGGTCAGGTAGGGTGATGGAGGGAACGTGAGGCAAAGGTGATGATGAGGCAGGATGGTCATTGCAAGGTGGAGTGTCACTGCAAGATTGAAGTAAAGTGTCATCTAAGGCAGGGGAAAGAGGCACAATTGCTATAGCATGTGAAGTGGCAATGGCGAGTGATGAAGAAGGCTGTTGAGAGCTGGCGGCATGAAGAATTGGTGGTGGTGACAGTGAAACTTGAGTAACAGAAGATACTTTTGAAGATGAAAATTGTTCACCTACAAAAGGAACATCTGTCTCATAAAAAATGACATTGCGAGAAATATAGACCTTCTGAAGGAGTGGATCAAAGCATCGATATCCATGATGATGGAGACTGTAATCATTGAAGATGCACTTATTGGATTTGAATTCAAGCTTGTGTGCATGATATGGGTACAAACACGGGTAACAAGCACAACCAAATATCTTAAGAAAATTGTAATATGGAGACTGACAAAACAATTTTTCTAAAGGAAAAATGTTATTGATGACTGGTAAAGGCAATTGATTAATTAAGTAGGTTGCCGTCTCAAAGGCAAAGTCCCAAAATTTCATAGGAATCGAGGCATGGGAGAGTAGTGCAAGAACAATGTCCACAATATGACAACACTTGCGCTCAACTGCACCATTTTGTTGATGCATGTGTGTGAAAAAAAGTCGATGCTCAATACTGGAGGAAGCTAAATATGAGGAAACACTTCGATATTCGCCACCCCAATCACTATGTAGATATTTGATTTTCCTAGAAAAGAGATTCCCAACAAGTAGACAAAATTTAATGAAACAAGGTAAAACATCACTTTTTTTTAGCAATAGGATAGATTCATGTGTACTTGCTAAAAGCATCCATAAAGTGAACATAAAAAAGATTGTCACTAAAAGATTCAATAGGACTCGATCTCCAAACATCAGAGTAAATAATGTCTAATGGTCCTTCAATTGGTGTAAAAGTAAGAAAGGTTAAGGCATGACTTTTCCTTCTTTGGCATGCTTCACAAACTTCATGAGCTTTATTTAACGAAATTGGTGTGCCGATTTTCTTCATGATGGCATGGACAATGTGGAAGGCTGGGTGTCCAAGGTGTTGGTACAAACGAGATGGCATATCATGAAGAAGAGTAGCTTTATTTCCTACAGTGTTGAAGCGAAGCTTGTAGAGCCCTCTAGTGCTCGGTCCTTGAAGCAAGACTCCCCGTTTTGATGTCCTTTACACATAATGAAGATGGACCAAATTCGAATAAACAATTATTATTCCTTGCAAATTTGTTAATAGAAAGAAAATTAAGCTGAACAAGTGGGACATGTAAAATATCGTTTAAAGGTAGAGAGGAAGATGTTGTTTGAATAGTGGATGAACTAACATGACTAATATCCAAACCTATGCCATTACCGAGTTTAACACTATCATTCCCCATGTAATCGGTTAAAAAATTTAGGTTTACCAAGTCATTGGTGATGTGATGAGTTGTGCCGGAATCAAGATACCAGTGATCAGTGGATGGTGGAATAAGAGACATTTTGTATGCTTGGGTTGGCACAAAGATGGGATGGTACTGAAAGGCATTATTAAATCTGTTGTGGCAACGAAGAGCCACATAGCCAACACGGTTGCTTATTTGGCAAATTGGATGGTTGGATGATGAGGTATCTTGAGATGGGCCACGATATGACCCATTGGATTAGCCATGACAACGACCATGACCACATGAGCGAGAACTCTTTGAGTTTCGAGTGGAATATTGATTCCGAATGCCTTAAGTTGAGGGAGTGGTGTTGCACTGTGCTAAATGAGCAACTGGTGGGATGTCAGGAGCAATGGCATCCTATATAAGTTGAAACTCCTTTGTCAATTAGTAGCCAAGCAGATTAGCTAAAGAGACGGCTTCAACACGAGTTGAAATTAATGTTTGGAATGAGACGTATTAAGGGGGGAGCCCTCCGAGGATGTATAGAATTAGATCATCATCGGATACAGGTCATGCAGTGACAAACAACTGATGATTAATAGTCTTTTCCTTTTGAAAATATTTTTGAATGGGTTCAACACCCTTCTTCAAATTTTGTAGCTCCGTAAGTAGTTGGAGGACATATGCACGTGTTCCACATAGGAAGCTTGAAGAGCCATCCATACTTCATGAGAACTTGAAAGCCTAATGATCTGGGCTTGAACATCCTCTGTGAGGGAGGAGATGAGCCAGCTGAGCAATAATTGATCTTGACGATGCCACACAATGTAGTTGGGATTGAGAGTTTGTTTAGAGGCAAAAACATGCTCTATGCTAGATGAAGCAGTGAAAAGGCATGATGGACAGGGTGTCGAATCATTGACAAAACCAAGAACACTGTGACCATGAAGATGCAGAAGTAGCTACGAAGACCATATGTAATAGTTGTTGGAACTAAGCTTTGTAGTGATGACAGGATAAGAGGACGATGAAGAAGTGAACAATGATTTGGATTGGTTGGAGTTATGCTCGGTGTTGGTGGAGGTGGTTCTCATGATGAAAATGAGTAAGTAGGTAAGTAAAGGAAAAAAAAAATAATTGGATAGCTCTGATACCATATGAGAACTTAACGAGATTAAAAAATGATTGATTTGTTTCATTGCATGTGTATGTGTGTTTATAGAGTTACAACATAATTCAAAATTCAAAAATACATGTGACAGGTGATTGGTTGGCCGAGGTAAAACCGTATAACCCACTTTGACTGTTAACTCAGTTAAATGATTTAAATGAAAGTGGTTGAGAGATCCTTGGGATTTTGACAACAACCATGTGTTGACTAAATTTGAATGAGTTGTTGAAGTTGTTGAGTGAATCTTGGATTGTGGTTAACGAGATATCTCAGGCTATGGATGACATAGAAGCTTTATCTCTAATAATCCACACAATGACTAAAAATAGTATTTACTTACAAAGTAGGTGTAGATCTAAAGATCAAGCAAAGTTAGATGGCTTTAGGCAAGGATTTTTCAGAAATTCAAAAGATACAATGACAAATTCATAGAATCTGAAAGTTTCAAGAAAAGAATAATTCATATTGAATATTAAGCACAATTACTTACAACTAGGCTTTTCTTTATCAAATTTCCTTGTCCAAATCTTGTCTCAATCCTCATTCTCTGTAAATTTTATATAGGTCATATTAGAAATGATCCAAGAATATGAATTAATCATCAAAACTTTCAAATTCTACCTTATCCTAGATATAAGAAATCAAAGCTTATCTTGGCTTAGGAGAGCTAAATCCCAATCTTTCCCTAATTCTCTCTCATCTCTTTCTTAGGTGTTTTCTAATCTATTTTAGGTTAAAGTGAGGTCTTATACTCATTATGTATGAAAACACCCATTCTAGAGGGATCATTATCGAAATGAGAAAAATTCTTGTCTTTTTTTTCTTCTCCTTTCTGGAGGACCATGAGCTTTCAGAATGACACGTGATCGCTCAAGGTAAATTACCACAAGCGCCCACATGGTGTTGCGATTGCTTGGGCCCTACTCCTACGCCCCCTTGCATGGTGGCACGAGTGCTCACCCTAAGAAGAAAACATAACTTGGAAGTTGTAAGTTTATGAAATTCTTTCACGACTGTTTGGGACTACCCTTGAGCACTCAAGGTGCCCTAGTGCTCGGGTGTTGTTTCACTGAGTCCCAAAAGGTTCTCTAAGCCTCTAGTTTTCTATTTGGACATACTTAAATGATTCCTAAGGTCCCTTATTTCTTCTATGGCTTTTAGGTCGGGACAAATTAACACCTAAGTTCAAAACATGTCTAAACTAATTTGCACAGTCTTGAGCCTCCTCGGATTGATCCAAGCCCTTAAATCGGTATAAAATGTTGTTGAGTTGCTCACTTGCGTTTTCTTCTTCGCACATCAGGCTCCACACTGACAATCTCCCACTTAAAGATTGATTGATTTTCGTGTCTAGCTCCTGCACCTGTGATGAAACATCTTCCTTTCCCGTAAATCTCTTACGGCTTTATTATTATCTTAATGTTGTTATTTCAATATTCTATATATGTGCATGATACTATAAAATATGAAAATACTTGAAACAAGTGAATGAAACTACTTACTTGACTTGGATGATTGAAAACTTCACTTGACTTGATCAAGGTTAGTGTTTAACATTATGTCCTTAAGATAGATTCGTCCCTTGCACTGGTGCTTATGATCTCTTTCGATGTTTGCCTCTTAGGATACAATGATCTTCCAAACACAGAAGAAACACTACAATCTGTGTGTCTGATGAACCAACTTGTGCTTGTACCTCTCTCTTACACTGACACTGACACGGATGCACTATGATATTAATGCCTTGATCAAAATTCGAATGAATGAAATGATGGAGGGACCACTTATTTTTAGATTGTTCGTGTTTGTTTGGAACAGGTATAGGGACACAACCTTTGATGTTCGAACAGACACAAATGTACAAGAGTTGCAATTTAGTAGCCACCTACACATCCGTATGGAGCAGACATGTGTGAAAGGGGATGATTTAAGAGACATATGCATGTATGTACAAAACATACATGTGTCAATAGGTGTGATTTAATATCCACATGTATATCTATTCGGTCCAACAGTCACCAATGGCATAACTATAAAATCGTACAAATAGACACACCCCCACAAAGGTAAAACTGTAAAATCTATGCATAGAGACATGTTCCTCACAGGTGTAACCGATTTTGGGAGAAAGCAAAAAGACAAAATAATAATAAAAATTATATTTATTTTTTCTTACCAACCCAACTTAACCAGGACCAGTTCGGTTCAGTGCGTGCATGTGTGTGTTTAAATATAGGCCCGACCCATGTTGGCTAGGTCCTCCCCCATCCACAAAACAGTGGTGCCCCTTGGGGCCCAAACTTATATTCAACATTAGTGTATATGAACACACAAAATTTTATGGGCTAGTCAATGTGAGACTATCCAAATTTCACACTTTTACCAGTGATCAAGTAGGCACCTTTGGAGACAATTTTTCATTCACCCATTAACGGTTTTGAGCATCCAACCATGCGACATTGTTTTCCTTATTGAGGTGAACACAAACCCATGTGGATCCACCTCAAACGACATGTGGGTCCCACTTTATTTTGGCTCAAACATAGCCAAACGATCATATTTTGCACAAAAAAATATGGGCATTTTTCAAAACCATTTTCAATATTTACATCTTCGTCTTTACTCATGAAGACCAACTAAAGCTTTGCAAAGCTTCATTTTCTAAATTATCACCACCTTGGTAAGCATGTTTATTGGATTTTCATCTGTATGAATCTTTTCCTACTTCAACACTTGTTCTTCTAGGAAAGACCTTATGAAGTGATACCTCCTATCAATGAGCTTCGTCCTATGATGTAAATTTGAATTCCTTATGAAATGAATAACATTATGGCTATCATTAAACAAATTTGTGTTCTCTTGTTTTCTTCCTAGCTCCTCTATTAGGTTTTTCAACCAAATTAGTTCTTTTCTAGCATCTGTCGTGACAATGTATTCTTTTCCGTTGTGAAAAACACAACTATTTTTTTATATTTGAGACATCCAACTGATTGTTGTGTCCCCCAAGGTACATGTATACCTTGTTATATTCTTCCTCTTGTCTTAATCTGTAGACAAGTTTAATTATATATATCATTGGAGTTATACTTCCCTCCAAAACTCAAAGTTGTGTTAATGGTCCATCTCAAGTATCTCAAGACCCACTTAACCGTTTTCTACTGCCTCATTATGGATTTACTCATGAATCTACTCACAACTCCCACTACTTGAGTTATATCCAATTTAGTATTGACCATGAAATACATCAAGTTGCCCACTGCTGAAGCATGTGGAACCTTGGACATATAATCCTTCTCCTTTTCAGTCTTAGGAGAGTCTTCCTTGAAAAGTTTGAATTGACTAACCAATGGGGTACTTATTGGCTTTGCATCCTGCATGTTGAATCTACTAAGTATCTTTTCAACATACTCTGCTTGAGATAACCTCAACTTATGGTTCTTTCTGTCTCTTGTGATTCTCATATCAAGAATCTATTTTGTTGCTCTCAAGTCCTTCATCTCAAACTCCTTTCGATAACTAGTTATTAAAGTTTTTTTTATCTCATGTATGCTTGAACTTTTCACAAGTATATCATTCATATGCAAAGGTAAAATGATATATTCTATACCCATTCTCTGACATGAACCTATTAAAATTTATGTACCATTGCCTTATGGCTTATTTTAACCCATATAAGCTTATCATGAGCTTGTCCACCATTTCCTCATTACCTTCTATTTTATACCCTTGTGGCTGCTACATATAGATGTGCTTTTTTAAGTCACCATGGAGAAAAGTTGTCTTTACATCTAATTGCTCAAGAGGTAGATCTTCCACTGCCACAATGCTTAGCCCCACTCTAATGGTGGTCATCTTCACAACTGGAGAAAATAATTCAATGTAATCAACACCGTTCTTTTGTTGACACCCCTTCACAACTAGTCTGACTTTGTACTTTTACTTCCATCATGCTATTCCTTCAACCTGTACACCTATTTGTTTTTCAATTTTTTCTTTCCTATAGGTAGTGGAACTAAGTTCCATGTTTAGATTGTATTTAAGGACTTCATCTCCTCATCCATGACATACTCTAACTTAATTCTTTTATCAACCTCCAATGCTTCATCATAGCATTATGGTTTACCCCTATATCAACGTCAAATAGTCTAATGAAGGAGAGAATCTTTGAATTGGTCTAGGTGGTCTAGAAGACCTTAATTTCATAGTAGGTGTTTGATGCTCCATTTGTTGGTTTTCTTTTAGCATCTCATTACCCATTTTCTTAGTACTTCACCCTCATAAACATCCTTAAATTCCATAAACTCCTTCTTGCCTCCATGCTATTTTAACTTGTTTTTGTACATGACCTTTTCATTGAATACCATGTTTCTGCTTCAAATAAATTTTATGTTTTATTGATCCCAAAACCAATACCCAAACTCATCAAAACCTTACCCAATGAAAGTGCACTTTTTCGACTTTGCATCTAACTTGTTTATCTGATCAACATCAATATGAATATAAAAAATATAACCAAACACCCTGAGATGTGAAATGCTTACCTCTTTTTACGTCCATGCTTATTTAGGTAGTCCAACATTTAATGATACTAATGGTCCTATATTTATCAAATATATGGCTATACTTACCAAATCTATTCAAAACTGTTTAGGCAATCATGTATGCAACCTCATACTTTTGGTTCACTCTACAATCCTCTTGTTTATCCACTCAATCACACTGTTTTGATGTTGTGTATTTGATATTGTCTTCTCCCTTTTAATGTCATTCAAAGCACAAAATTTTTCAAACTCTACTACAATATTCTTTTCCATTGTTAGACCTTAAACACTTAATCCTTAATCTTGTTTCATTTTCAACCAAAATACTTTACTTCTAAAATACATCAAATACGTCAAACTTATGTTTTAGGAAATAAATCAACAGGTGTCTAATCATATCGTCAATAAAGTAACAAAATAGTAAAAAACACAAAGTGAACATACCTGAGCTAGTCCTCATATATATCAGTATCGACTAGTTCTAACTTTTGAAGATTTAGTGTCCTTCCTACTTTAGAAAAGCTGACATTTTTTTTTTTGTTTTCCAAAAACTCAATCTTCGTAAAATTCTAAGTCTAGAACCTTCAAAACTTGAAAGTTTTTTGTTGTTGTGGAGAATCTTTATTCCTTTATCTTTTATGTGTCCATGCCTATAGTGCCATGTGTCTGAATTGTCACTCATTTCAGTTATACAATAGAGATTTGCTTCCCGGTCTAATAGAGTGTACATTTTTTCTTTCCACAAGTTATCACCTAGGCACCTTTGGTTACTTTCCAAGAGTCTCCCGTGAAAGTAGTTGTGTTTCTTGAACTTGCGAGTTGGCCAACAAAAATTAAATTCATTTTTAAGCTTGATATATGTCTTACACCATTTAATAACCATGTACCTCCATTAGGAAAATTTAACTAAACATCTCCTTTGCCAATTATGTTACAAACCTTATTGCCTCCAAGATACACTTAGAATCTCATATCTATCCATGCTCACATAAAAACTAAGATGCATAACCTCCTAAAGCATATAAACAATAGTCTTAGAACTTGTGTCCAATAATCCTCAACTTAACTCTAAAGTACTCGAAATCTTATAATTATTGGTAACAAGAATAAATGATCAATCAATCCTCAATTATTTTCGCTAACTTATCAAAAAATAAACATTTAACTTTGCATATCACCTATCACCTATCACCTATCACTTCAGATTTTCTACATTATCTATAAACCTAGGCTCTGATACCACTTTGTCACGACTGGAATCCCCGAACCCGTTTCTCATAGCGGAGAGCCCAACAAGTTTGGAGTGTCATTAACTTTTTTACCTATTCACATCACATTCCATATAATCGCTTACCATTTTCATGCTTATGCATTTAAAATCATTTAACTAATCACATTGCAATAAAATAATATAAAAGTAGTCTTAATCCTAAGTAAGTGTAGTGAAAAAGTAATCCATAGCCATCAATACTAGTACGGAAGTTCAAAGTCTACATCCATAATAAGGCTTCCAATGACCAATAATACAAGTCCAAACTAAAATGAATAATTGTCTCAAGTCCAATGTCCAAAAGAAGAGTAAACCAAAAGAGAAGTCTTTGGGCTTAAGTGCTCATCCTATCTTTCACTTTGTCTCTCCCCGACAACTCCTAGTAATCCCTATCCTTTGTGTCTCCATCTACAAGGTGGTGTCAATTGAGGTAAGCTTGACGGACTTCGCGAAAGAGTAAACAATTGATGCCACACAAAGGAGGCCAAAGATATTCACGGTAACAAATATGAAGAATCATGATAAAGTAAGGAATCAAAGTAGATGTGCAAGTGCATCAAATATACTAAACATATATCCTTACTATGATTCGAGCATTCACATGCCATAAGGTAATCATAAGAGTGTCCAAAATGAACTTAACCAAAACATGCATATGTTTAATGCTACATGCTACATGCTACATGCTAAGTACTATATGTATAAGCCAAGTAATTGCCACATGCAAACCCAAAAAAGTCTCTGTCAAATAGTGAAACTAAATGTAGATAAACCATGAAAGGTCTCTAAAAAAACAAATCACATAACCCACACAAGGGTCTTTGACATAGCATATAATATAAACCAAATAGGGTCTTCGACAAAATAAATCACATAACTTGCATTAAGGTCTCCGGCATAACATATTATATAACATATATTAGACCACTAGGGTCGCATTCACCTATTGATGTGACCGGGTGATTAAGTACCTGATGACATCATTTATAAAACTCAGTGAATAGGCGTACATATATTGAATCACTAGGGTCGTCTATATCTATTGATGTACCCAGTGATTCGATATTTGATGGCACTATTTATATAGCTTGGTGACTAGGCATGCATATGTTGGACCACTAGAGTCGTCTTCACCTATTGATGTGACCCGATGATTGGGTACTCGATTGTAAAGCCTGGTGACTAGGCATACATTTATTGGACCACTAGGGTTGTCTTCACCTATTGATGTGACCTGATGATTGGGTACCTAAAAAGGGTCATAAAGACCAATATTATCCCATAAAAATCCCCAAGGCATTAAGGTTGTATCTCATATAATTCCGTTGGACCAGGATAGTCCTTTAAAAGTCGCCAGAACAAGGGCTTGTCCCATATGATTTCTAGGGTAGTCTTCTAAAATTCCCTAAGACAAGGGTGCCAAAAAGAATCCATGGGTTAAAAAAAATGATGAATCAAATCCATGTTGATATAAAGTAATATAGCTACTACATGAGTATGTCATTTTAAAAATATCTACATATCCTATCTCATGAAGAGTCTAAAAAGAATGAAGAAGTAAACCACATATAAGGGATCAAATGCCAATATGCAAGTGAAGATGCTTGGCACAAATCTATGGACATATGGGATGCTCATGAAGGTAAAAGTCGTTTTATACCAATTATTATATAGGCTAAAAACCGATTATCTCAAATCCTTTATAAACTCATGTAAAAGTCAAAGTAAAATACCTCACAAAAATATTAGAGTAAACCATGCCAAAGACAAAATGCTCATGCCACCTAAAAACAATCACTTAATGCAAAGTCTAACATAATAACATGAAGGCTAATAGAATTAGCACAATTCATCATGGTTTAACATGAATTGAATGAAGTCTATCAAAGAAGATAATAAGCTCATGTAGGGAATCCAAGGCATCCAAAAGACATGTATTGGTAAGAGAATAGTAAAAAACATTTTATCAAATATGTAGAGAGCAAGAAATAAAGAACCAATGAGGAAAACAAAAAGGAAACCTAATATTCACCACAAGAAAGCTTCCAATCCCTTCAACACAAGTAAATCAAGCTCCCAATCTTCATTACATAGAATAAAGACCATCCCATCCATTCACAAAACTCCATTCACAAGAACATAATTCCATAGCCCAAAAGATCAAAGAAAGCCATTGAAAAATTACTAACATGTCCACATCTTGAGACTATGATTCACTAGCAAAGAATCAACATTCTCAAGAGCATTAGAGATAAATCCACTAATACAAAGCTTAGAAATTAGAAATCTAAGATTCTAGAAAAAGAAAATGTACATAAATAATACATCTACTCACACAATCCATGAAACCAAGGTTTTACATAAGAAAGTAAGGAGATGCCCCCCCCATGCAAATGGTGTATGGGCCCCACCCCTTTGTGTCTTGTGGTACAATGTACGAGTGGTATAGAGGAGGATATGGTTCCCTGACTAGGTTTTGCTAGTCTAATCTTAGTTCTGCTTATATAAACTAAAATGTTATATAAAGATTAGTTCTATTTTATAGACAATAATTTGGTCCTAAATGAGTCTTTTGAAATTGGAACTCATATTTTAGCCTGTTTTTTATCCTGAGTTGATCTAATTCAGAAGAAAATTCCTACTTCAATTTTGGGCTGGATTTAATACCTTATTAAACTTACCTGAGACCCTAATTGGCATTTAAGTCAAAGGAGTACATCTTCATCATAAGATAATGCAAATTTGTGGCCGGGTAGGATTGATTACAAACTAGGTTGCACCTTATTATAATAGGAACCTTCGATTCGTTTCAAGAAGCTTAGAGGCATCTCATTGTCTCCTATTGATTTTGAAAATTCAATTAGTTAAGTGAAGAAGGCTGCATCTTGGGCCTGGCTGGCCCGAATATATTTTCAATACAACAAAGAATTTTTTATTTAATATATTTCCATTACAACAATGAATGTATAACTATACAAGTCTACATCTTGGGCCTGGCTGTCCCAAATCCCTGCTTGTTCGTCCGAAGTTTGGGTGAGCTAGGCCAAAGTTATTTTAGACTGGGCCAATTTGGGCCTAAGTCTGAGATCCAATATAAATTTCCAGATGAGATTGGGCAGGCTTTAGCTCATTGCCAAGCGCCTGGCACAGCCCAAATTCAACTTATACCATAGTAGGGTTGGCAATTTGTGTTGGCGAGTTGGGTTCATGTTATATTGAGATAAGGGTATATGACTATATGGCTCAACCCCAAGCCCAACCCATTTATTAATCTTGTCAAAGCGGGTTGACCCGCTTTGACCCAAAACACATTTACAACCCTAACCCGCTTATTTTGTGTTGGGTTTGTGTCAAACATTGCCACCCCTATACCATACATATTAGTATCATAAATTATAAACGATTCTGTGAATAGACGATGTTTATAAAGTACAATATTCTCTTAATGTAAGCTTAATAGAAGTCAATTTCTTTTTAATGGGCTGATTCGGGCTGAGTCACTCCGCCTGACTTTGGGCGTAGGCCAAGAATGGGCTAAGCTATTGGCACAAGAACTAGATCGAACCCGTCAAAGTGCCTAGTTGTGAGTTAGAACTAGGCAATCCATGTGGGTGGGCTGAGTCGGCTGACTGTGCAGAATCTATTTAAACCGGAATAATTGAGAACCATTGATCTAAGTTAAAAAACAGACACGTTGAACGGTGGAGTCTAAACAAAAGAAAATATTTATTCCATTAACGAAGTTATACAGTACAATAACAGCCTGTTTGGCAGCCACCTGTAATGTAATCGTTTCTTTTTAAATTCCAAGGCATATGTAGTCATGAGGTGATGGATCATAACGGGGGCCTCATATCCTCTGTGCCGCCCCCCTTATGTGACGTCATGAGCCGAGACACAAGGGGGGTATCATTTCACTTTTTGGAGATGTCACATCACCCCCAAAAGTGAAATGATATTTCCCCTCTGTCTAGGCTCACGAAGTCGCACAAAGAGGGGCGGCAAAGAGGATATGAGGCACCTTAAGATAGAGTGCCTCGAATTTGGTGCAATCCTCTAATGCACGACTTAGGTCTGCTTTGCATCAAGGGAGGACACATCAGTGCTGAAAAAGTGATTTACACTTTTACACTTTTTGGGGGTGCTCTTCACTTTGCGGCACTGATGTGCCCACCTCTGATTGAGGGTGAACCTTAGTCGTTCATTAAAGTGCCGTACCAAATCCTGAGGGTAGATAAGGGGAATGCTTTGATGACCCATCTACGTGTGGAGGATTTCATCTCTCTCAAACCTAACCCCATAAATAATAAGAAAGGCGCTCTTGTGTCTATCATCCAAGGGGAGGTTCTGGTGAAAGCATTTAACCGTTCAATCATGTTGACTTCGGACTGTAGTTGCATTATGAGTGAAAATGCACCTTTTACTTGACCTCACAATCAATGCAATAACCTCAAGGGTTGGCTTGCGGGGAGTCCAGATCTGCCGGGTAAGTGTACATATTGCCCCTATACATATCCTCGTTAATAAGATCCCTTATGAAACGCTCATAGTGTAACGTCGTTAGCTGAAATTTAAATAAATAAATATTTTTCTTAAATAATGAATAAAAATCCTGCATGATTTTCTCTCTTCACCTAAATCATAGGAATTCAAGGTGTCCAAGAACAGTAGATCATCATAATAATCAAGCTTTTTCTCCTGTAAATTAAATCAAATCTCATTTATGCTTATACTATATCATGATCCCTCTTATGCTTCTATTACATCATGATGGTAGATTTGGACTCGGCTTGGATACAGCAAGGTTACCCTTAGTGTCTCAATTTGAACATCTACCCAAATATCCTACCAGGCTTTACTTCCTTCAAGAACACTCATCTACTCATGGCCTGAAATCCTCTACGCCACCCCCCTTGTGAGCCACTCAATGGCCACACAAGGGAGGGGATCAACTCAGTTTTTG
>JAOXJP010020270.1:0-17328 GCA_025762735.1 Platanus orientalis | reverse complement strand
CGAAGTGCCACGGGATGTCTCCATGGAGAAACTAAGGGCCAATCTAGACAACATTGAAGTGCCAGTAAATGAGGCAAGCCTGCTGTTCACACCAGGAAATTCAGGTATATTTGACCTTCTATTTTTTTCTCCCCTCTCTGAAGAGTTATAACTTATCAGATGATTACAAGAACAGCTCTAGCAAGTCAGCATTTCTTCCTGTGATTAAATAAATTAAAAAGTTCCTGTGGAATTACAGGAGACGATGCAAGAAGCATTCCCAGCTCTGCATCAGGACACCGTTTCCCAGCACATGACCCGGAATTCGAACTGCATTCAGGAAGGTTTGTAGAATGTTGAACTGATGTTAAACTAAGTTCTAATAGGTTTAAAATGGTTAAGAAGAAACAGAATGGAAAAGAAATATAGGATTTGGTTTTTTGGATTCTGATGGGTAAACTTTGTAGCTTGGTGTGTGATCAATGTACATTTGGTTTGTTCACAAAATGATTTAATTACCATTTTTCCACGATAATAAGTGATTTTTTGAGAATTCTAAGAAATGATTGAACAGATCCACCAAGAAAAGACCTTATTCTTCATCAAAACACAGTGCCAGCAGTCTTGAACCAGTGGCTGAAGAGAGTCCATGGCAGCCAATTGAACCAGGTTTCAAGCTCACAAGACTATCTGAAAATGGGTTCACCCCAGATCATGGTACACTAGTTCATCTAGTCTTTGTAGTAATCTTAGTAGTTGTTCTAGTAGTTACGCAGTAAGTAGCAATACTTATGACTTGTTGTTGCAGAACTTTTGGTGGAAACAGGTCCCACTCCGACCCAACATCCAATCGTCAACCAATCCATCGACAAGATCACTGATTCAATTCGAAAGTAACCCACACTTTCATTTTCTTCATGATTCATGTTTGGATGATTAGATGTTTTAAGCTTTAGAACATATTGGTTATGGAGATAAGACTACTTTTGTCCTGTCTGATATTTGCATGCAGGCATTTGAAGACGCATTTCGATACGCCAGGGGCTCCTCAAATCGAGTCTCTCAACCAGCTGGCCTGTGGAATGAACAGACAGAAGGCTGCCCAGCTCTTCTACCAGACCTGTGGTACTCTCCCGTCCTTGTCGCCACCACAGTATTTCTGCATGGATTTAATCTTAAGTGCATGTCTCGAGCTGCATATTTCCAACATGAACTTTGATAGAAGTGGTGTAATGGTGTATTGTCCAAATTATGAGAAGCTAAGATGGTTTGTTGTTTGCAGTTCTTGCAACCCATGATTTAGTTAAAGTTGAGCAGACGATAGCATACGGGGACATCCTAGTATCTAGAGGATCAAAGATGTGAAGAGAGCTGAACGCGGAGAGGGGGATGATGAGCACCTCCTCATTTTTAATGCATACAACTCTTTTTTTGCTTTTTTTTTTTTACATTGGTAAATTCACCATTTTGTTATTCTGTTAACAACTTAGAAGAATACTAGTTAGAGGTTAACCTGATGTGAAAGTTCAACGTGTTAGGAAAGTAGAAAAAGAGAGGTGGCCTACCTGTCTTGTCGTGATTTCTATCTTGTCGACATTACCAAGAGAGTTAAAAGTTTGCTGTGTTATCTAGGAAAATAGAAAAAGAGGGGTAGCCTTTCTATACTCCTGGTTTCTATCTTGTAAACAAAATTACCTATATAGTCAAAAGCTCGTGGTGTAATCAGTATTTTGATATTCAATCCCCCCTTTGTTGGGAACTTGACACATTTTCATTTCATGTTTTGCTCTTTGTGTTTTTCTTCTCTAAAAGAGATTCACCTTTTCAAACGCGCATGCACACACACATAAACTAAGAATTGAGGTCATTAATTGAGAGAACAGACACGAAAAATCATGAAATGGTGAATCTTGGTTTACATGGCATGTTTATCATTCTATATATGATCTTTCATATTTGGATAAGTAAGAACTTAAAGTAACTGAAAAATCAAATTTGATTGTTCATTCACTTTTTGGATGGTGGTTTCCATATTTTTAGGGATATGTATCACTCTGCTGTTGATGCCAGACTTTACCACACTTCACGCTGTAGTAGACGATTTCAACTGCATGATTTCACTGTGATGAGTATAGAATATCGTTGAAAGCTTCCGCCCACTGGAATGTCTCAAGCGCTTCATTAATTGAGAGAAAAAGGTGTCATTCCTTCCAAGGTTGCATTACCTTGTTGGTAGCAAATAGGAGGCAAGCTGAGGGTCATATTCAAAAATGAAGATGTCGATACCAAGGAAATGAGCAATCTCCAACCCATGCTTAATGGCCATAAAATCATGGTGAATAATAAATTTGTCTTGACTGTCCCCTACGAAGAGACAATAGGGCTTCCAATAAGATCTCAATCAGGCCTCCACAGCCTCTAAGGAAAAAGAGAAGAGGACCACAAGCACAGCTTATGGATGGGGTGCAATATGCTTATCCTTATGTCCTAGTCGGCCAAGAACTCTTAACGCCTAGGAAATCTTCCATTGAATAAACACTAGCACAGAATCAAGTGTTCTCACAAATACAAGTAATATTGTCACTCACTAACCTTTGATGATTCACAAATATTCTCCTATGATGCTCCATCTACTGTGGTAAACAATGCATTAAATACCACCCTTTGGACATCATGGATAATACCATTGCCTAATAGGTTATAGAGAATCCATAAGGCCTTAATATCCCAAAAAAAAAAAAAAAAAAAAAATTATGTCTAAACCTTATAAGAGGAAGAATATGGTCCTAGACCTGGCTTATGAAATTACAGGCAGAGAAAAAGTCGTGTACGCATTTCGGCCTCCTATAACAAAAGTTGCATTTTGATTGATTAATAATGTTCTTAGTCTGCTTCTAGAGGTTGTTTAAGAGAAGTAACCAACATATAGAGAAGTGTCACAAGATGTGACCTGTAAAATCACACAAGTCAGTTTCAAGGGACCAACAATTATGAGAATGTAAAGTATTAAGCATCTTTGATGGAGAAAGATCCTTAAACAAAATGGAACCAAATGACTGACCTGAAGGGAGTGTTTGCAACTTATTCCAGACAAGTCTATTAACCAAGAAACTCCTAAAGAGAGGTGATAGATGTCTTAATATTGTTATTCCAGTATTCTATGTGCATGACATTATAAAATATGAAAATACTTTAATCAAATAAATGAAACTATTTATTTGACTCGGATGATTGGACCTTCACTTAACTAGATCAAGACTAGTGTTTAACACTATGTCCTTAAGACAGATTCATCCCCAACACTGGTGCTAATGGTCAATTTGGATATCTGTCTCTCAGGATACAGTGATCTTCCACACACAGAAGTAGTACTACAATCTGTGTGTCTGGCGAACCAACTTATGTTGTACCTCTCTCTAACACTAACACTGACACAAATGCAATATGACACTACTAGCTTGACCAAAATTTGAATAAATGAAATATTGGAGAGGCCTCTTATTTATAGATTTTTCATGTTTGTTCAGAACAGGTATACAGACACAACCTTTGATTTTGAACAGTTACAAATGACCAATAGTTGCAATCTAGTAACCACCTACACATCCGTACGGAACGAACATGTGTGAAAATGAATGATTTAAGAGACACCTACATGTTCGTACGGAATGGACATGTGTCAATAGGTGTGATATAATAGCCATATGTGTGTCTATTTGGTCCAACAATCTCCAAGGGCATAGTTGTAAAATCGTACGAATAGACACACCCCCATAAGGACAAAACTATAAAACATGTTCAAAAAGACATACCCCCACAGGTGTAACCAATTCTGAGAGAAAGCAAAAAAAATATATTAATAAAAATTATGTTTATTTATTTTTAATTCTCTTATTGACCCAACCCAACTAGGCCTGACCCGGTTCAGTTCGGTCACGTGTATGTGTTTAAATATAGGTCCGACCCGATTCGGTTCGGTGCACGTGTGTGTGTTTAAATATAGGCCCGACCAATGTTGGCTAGGTCCTCCCCCATCCACATGGTGCCCCTTGGGGCCCAAACTTATGTTCAACATTAGTGTATATGAACACAAAATTTTCCAGGCTAGTCTATGTCAGACTATTCAAATTTCACACTTTTACCAGTTTTACCCATGATCAACTAGGCACTTTTGGAGACAATTTCTCATTCACCCATTGACGGTTTTGAGCATTTAACCATACAGTGTTGTTCTCCTCATTTGAGGTGAACACAAACCCATGTGGACCCACTTTAAATGACAAATGGGTCCCACTTTTATTTTGGTTCAAACATAGCCACCCGATCAGATTTTGTATAGAAAAATCTTGGTGTTTTCAAAACCGTTTCCAACAATCCCCTACATGAATGAAATTGGCTTACTGAAATGCAAATGCAGACACTAAGAGAGAGTACTTTTGGAAAGTCGTTGTATAAGGATAGGTAGCTTGTGGCTTTGAACCTACTTTTGTAAAGTACTATTGGATTTATTAGCTAACTAAGGAACACGATGTCTTGAATTGTTCAGCTGTTTGTGTAAACTAAGACAATAGAATTCACACAGCTCCTTTCCGGACAAAATTTATTCTTATGATAGTTCATTTTAGCCCTGGACACCGTTTGATCTCATGAGTGTTTTAAGAGAATTCAGCCTTATAATTCTCATTTGAAGCGGCCCCTTCATATTCACATAGGTAATTCTCATTAAAAGTATCCTGCTATATTTCACTTGGATTTCCAAGATATAAAAATTATTAAAGCATAGCTTACCCTGATCTTCACTACAGGTATCACTATTTCATCATAGGAGTGGGTAAAAGAAGTTTTTTCCATAGTGATCGTAGTAATACTACCAAGTCACATATAATTCGGTTGTCCCTTTGAACCTAGATCTTGGGATCTCCAGTCAGCTAGGTTGGGTTGCCATTATGATGACTTTTCAAACATAGGCCTTAAACCCATTCTCATCGATGAGCAGTACACTTGATCTCTAGTCAAACCTTTAGTTAACGGATCCGCAATATTCTCCTTTGACTTTATGTAATTAATGGAAATATTTCCATGTGAGATCAACTGCTTTATTGTATTATGTCTACGACGAATATGTCGAGACTTACGATGTCACACACACACTTGTCACATTCATTAATTCTCAACACATTTAGCATCATTATATTGTAAAAAATTCCATGCTTCTTTTAGGTCCTATCTTAGGCTTTTTAAGTATAGGGACCGTCACCTTACTAAGTGCCTCCACATTTTAAAGAATTTTCAGAAAGGTTTTCGCCTTTTCCATAATTCATGTGGTATCTTTTAGTTTTCTTGTGAAACATTTTGTTGAAAATATATTTTGTGGTAAGTTCTTTTTTTCCCCCACAAATTTTGAGGTAAATTAGAATATAGCATTCATAATTTCCATAAGGTTGTATTTTTCCGTTTAGAAACTCCGGTTTGCTTGTATCCCTATAAGGTGCCATTACTCAAGGGATCGATCAAGTTAATACTTGACCATACAACCAATCATAATAACTCATGAATTGAGTAATCCCACCACATAACTATGTTAGTTTATTTGAACTTACCAATTTGTGATAGTGTAGATTTACTATCACAATTAGTGGTATTGGTCCAAGTCAACTTAGAATTTTTTTCAATTAAATTCTACAACCACTTTGTTTCTTTACCTCTAGTTGCAATTGCCATAAACTCTTACTCTTAATTTTAGAGTGATTTATTTAGATCTATCACTTAGACCTTTAAGAAATTGCAACTTCTTCAAGAGTGTATATTCATATACTAATAGGCTTCGAATTTTCTTATTCGAAATTCCAATAATTATCATTGTATCCTTTCAAAACAAAGGACTTCCACTAGATCAATACATAGTGTCCTTTAAGTATATACATACTTAGTCAACAACTTTTCCAATGAAAGTTGTTAGGTTTATAATCAACCTACTTAAATTTCAATAAACCTATGTTTGATCTTATATACATGACATACATATCATAAACAGTAAAACCACAGCCTTTAACAAATCAGAACTGGCCATTGTGCTTTATCCAATCACCCTATTCGGTAATGGTAACATTTATTTGTTCTCATGCACATATATAAATGTGTATAATGCCATGTAGATTGTTTTATAAGATATTTCTAAATGCAATATCAGTTAAGTAATATATTTTCTTGATATCTGGTGATCCTTTTATAATTTATCACCCCCACATTTCAAACATTAAATGATAATATTCAATCTCAGAACATATCTTATATAAAGCATAATTACATAATTTTCTCAAATGCTAAGTCATTAGTTATATGATGGATTTATTAATCTACTAAATCCACAAAATAACAAAAATTAATCAAAATAACATATTTACAATTCTATTAAAAGAATATACACCAAAATACCAAATGCCTGCCAAGGTCAATCTTTTCAGGATGTTTGTTTCCATAACGGTATCACAACGAGCATATCAAAGTCCCCAATAAATAATCTTTGTAACGAGGCTTCTATACTTTTGCTCTAAATTTAGTAGATGCCAATACTTCACACATTTGAAAAAACACCGTTTACAATGACTTACATCCTTAAGATAATATATGACCTCTCAACTAGTAAGGCAGCCAAATATAATTCCTATTTACTATGGACTTATAAAGCCTTAAATGATTTACCAAAATAAATTTCAATCAAACTTGTTAACTGCCCCAAACTATTTCAGCTCAAATTAAGCTCCAATTGGCTAGATAGGCATTTGGGCTAGAGTGTAGGCCTAGCAAAAAAAAATTGGCTCTATTCTTTCTCATGTTTGCCATGGGCATGCCATTGGTAGGTAGGGGTGGCAATGTTTGACACGAACCACGAATCCAACACAAACCGGACATGAAATTAGTGAATTAGGGTTTATTGTAATCATGTTTTGGGTGTCAAAATGGGCCAACCCGTTTTACCACTATTACTAAATGGGTTGTGTTTAGGTTGACCCATATAATCATGTACACTTAGCTTGACACGACATGGGCTTGACCCGCCAACACAAATTGTCACCCTTAATGGTAGGTATAAGTATATAGAAGTTTTCAAGAACATCTTTAAGTTAGCATGTGCATGTACATGTAATAACTTATATCGATCTACTCAATCCATTGGTTTGAGCCTTAGGCCTAGAATTCACAATGAACAAAACCAATTTCACCGGTCTTCACCCATGGCTATTGTTGTGCGGAAGCCTAGATTTGAATCGTATGCAGCAATAAATAGAAGAAGAAAATTAATGCAAACAGCAAACACACACCAAACACAAAGACGACTTAATGTGGTTCGGCGTAAAGCCTACGTCCACGGACAAAGACGATCAAGAGAGCTTCACTATGTAAAACAAGAGATTACAATAGCTTTTCCGCTGCATCCTCTCTCTTCCAAACCCTTTTTAAGTTCCAAGAGAAGAAACCCTAAGCCAAAAACCCACTTAACAGTTACAAGAGAAAAGTCACTTTTTTCCCCACACGTTAAAACCTTTAAACAAAACCAAAACCAAACTTTCATTTTGGCAAGTTTCGCATAAAAGCATAACACGGCTCTCGTTGAGAGCCGTGTGAATTAAAGACACTCAACAGTTTTAATCAGAAACCAGGTCTAGACTTTTATGATACCTTTAGTCCCATCATAAAAATGACTACTATACGTGGGGTATTATCATTGTCACTCCATTTCAACTAGAAAATCCAACAATTAGACATAAAAAATGCCTTCTTACATGGCTTTATTGATGAACATATACACATGCGTCAACCCCAAGGGTTTGTAGATTCCACACGTCCGTATCACGTATGTCATCTTCGCAAAGCCATATATGGGCTTCGATAAGCCCCGAGAGCCTAGTATTCTCGTTTCTCTCAATTTTTGCTTTCATAGGGTTTTCAGGTGTGCCAAACCGACCATTCTCTTTTTGTTCACCATCAACCTACATCTGTTATATTTCTCTTGCTTTACGTTGATGATATTTTAGTCACAGAGAATAACAGTACAACAATATCGGGTTTGATTCATGCACTTCAATATCACTTTGATATGAGACATTTAGGTGAATTACGCCATTTTCTGGGTATTAAGTTTATTCAAAGTCCTCAAGGATTCATTATGTCTCAAGAAAACTATGCACTTAAGTTACTCGAGAAGGCTGGAATGATATCCTACAAGCCTTGTGACACGCCAACATCAACTAAATCCAATGTTACTTTGGATGAACAACCTTTGGTAGAAGGTTGGTCAGCACTATCCAATATTTAACTATTACTCGTCCAGATCTGGCTTTTGTTGTTAATACTGTGTGTCAGTTCATGCATATGCCACATCAATCCCATTTTTAGGTGGTTAAGAGGATACTACAGTACTTGAGTGGAACCATTCATTACTCCATGCATTATACTTCCGGGCCTCTCTAACTTATTGCATTTTTTGACGCTGACTGGGCGGGCAGTTTGTTAAACAGAAAATAAACAAGTGGCATCTGTGTTTTTCTCAGGAGTAATCCCATTATGTGGTCTACTAAAAAGCAGCCCACTATATCTCGCTCCTCCACAGAGGTGGAGTATCGTTGTTTGGCATCTACTGCAGCTGAACTCTATTGGCTTAGCATGCTCTTAAAAGAATTTAAGATTCCATTATAGACTGTTCCTACTATTTGGTGTGATAATGTTTTTGCTATCTCATTAGCTTCTAACCCGGTGTTTCATACCTGGACGAAGTACATAGAACTCGACTGCTATTTCATCCGTGAGAAGGTTTTACAACGAATCATTCAAGTTGGTCATATCTCTACTGATGAACAACCTGCAGATGTTCTGACAAAATCTCTGCTAATTTATAAGTTTCACAAGTTCCGGAGCAAACTCTGTGTGTTTCCACTCACTTGTTGGAAGGGAGATGTTAAGTAATAGATGATTATGTTAGTGTAGCAAACTGAAGTTGTGATGAATACATATGAAGTTGTTATGGACACGTGTACAGAAGTTGTTATGGAAACGTGTAAATGATGTAACCGTATAACTGTGTAACTTGTTATGCAAGAAACTTTATATAATGAAAACTCAGGTGCTGATCATTCAAGACATACCAGAATTTCTGAATATTCTCCTCTCCTATTCTTTCGTCTCTATTCTATCTTCTTCCTTCTTAATCACATTCTTCATTCTCTATAGATGTAATTCTAATTAGGTTTTCAGTAGAGAGGTTTACCGTGGGGAAGGTGATGAATCTAGAAGCCCAGTATCAGGACAGGTTCTCCAATGGGCTACCGCTCTAGAAAATATCTTTGGCTTTGAATGTTCAGCTCTATCTCATCCGTTGGATTCATTTGGACATAGAAATAAAGAAAAGGTTATGACGATTGAGCCAATGGAAGAAGTGGAAGAAATTGTCAAAGCAAAAGCAAACACGTAAACATGCCTCCCAGTTGACTTTATGTATAACCTACCGCTAAAGAGAGTTAATTCAACAAGCCTCATCCTTCCTACCAGAGAGACAGAGAGAAAGAGAGAGAGAGAGAGAGAGAGAGAGAGAGCTATTTTTTTCCCCTCCAAATAAAAGATGGCTGAAGCATTTCTTGTTAGTGGTACACAAGAAATCTTTAAGAAGTTGATCTCTATTTCTACCAGTGAAAATGGTTTAGCATGGGGTGTCGAGGGAGCGCTGGACAAGCTCAAGCGCACCCTAATCACCATCTATGTTGTTCTGCAGGATGCTGAGGAGCAGCAAGTAGAAAATGAGGCATTGAGAGTTTGGTTGTGGATGCTGAAAGGTGTAGCTTATGATGCAGATGACGTGCTGGATGAGTTCGCATATGAAGCTCTGCACCATAAAGTGGAGAACCAAAACCACAACATGAGCCAGGTACACAACGATGATTCAAGCTTTGATTCAAATGAATTTCGTCTTAAAATGGCTTCTAAGATTAAGGAAATCAACAAAAGGTTACATGAAATAAAGAAAGATGCGACTGGGTTAGGACTTAAACTGGGTTCTATAGATACAATTTCTAAGAACAAGCAGAACCGAGAGACCTATTCTTTTATAGATGATTCAGAAGTTGTTGGACGAGCAGATGATAAATCAAAGATAATTGATATGTTAACCAATTTTAATGAAAAGGTTATTTCGGTCATCCCTATAGTTGGCATGGGGGGTCTTGGAAAGACCACACTTGCTCAATTGGTCTACAATGATAGGTCAATCGTGAGGCATTTTGATAAAAGAGTGTGGGTCTGTGTCTCCGAAGATTTTGATGTCAAAAGACTTCTAGGAGATATCACAGAATCAATTACCGGAAACAAATGTGATATACCAACTATGGATTTCATACAACATAAGCTCCATGAAAACTTGAATGGGAAGCGATTTTTGCTTGTTTTGGATGACGTATGGAATGAAGATCATGAAAAATGGGATAGAATGAAAACTTCCTTAAAAATTGGTGTTGTGGGTAGCACAGTTATTGTAACCACACGTAGCGACGAAGTTGCTAGAATCGTGACCACAAGTTACACGCACCATCTAGGAAAATTATCAGAAGTTGAATGTTGGTCTTTATTTAGCCGAAGAGCATTTGATCATGGAGGAGAAGAACCTCCAAATTTGGTAGTGATTGGGAGGAAAATCGTGAAGAAATGTGGAGGTTTGCCTCTAGCAGCAAAGGTCCTAGGAAGCTTAATGCACTCTAAAAAGAAGGAACATGAGTGGCTGTCTATAGAAGATAGTGAAATTTGGGATTTACCTGAAGATAAAATTGGAATATTGCCTACATTGAAGTTGAGTTATTATCATTTGCCATCACATTTGAAACAGTGTTTTGCATATTGTTCAATATTTCCAAAGGATCACGAAATTGAGAAAGACATGCTAATCCAATTATGGATGGCTGAAGGATACCTTCAGCCAAAAAGAGGCAAACTGATGGAGGATGTTGGAGATGAATATTTCAACCATTTATTGTGGAGTTCTTTGTTTCAAGATGTAAGGAAGGAGGAGTATGGAGATCTATGGGCATGTAAGATGCATGATCTTGTACATGATCTTGCACGATCGGTTGCAGGAATGGAATTTTCGATTGTGAAGACTAGTAAGGTGGAAGCTGTTGGTGAGGTTCGTGGTTTTTCATTGCTATCCGATGAAGCCATATCGACGATTCCAGAAGAGTTAAACAAGGGAAAGAAATTACGGGCAATTCTTTTATCATCTTCAAGGTCGAATCAATTCTTTAAGATCTCTGATAACATATTTCTAAACTTTAGCAGTTTACGTGTCTTAGATTTAAAGAGAAGTTGTATTAAGGAGTTTCCATCTTCAATAAGCAAATTGAAACACTTAAGGTACATTGACCTCTCATACACTAATATTGAAGTATTGCCCGAGTCTATCACTAGCCTTTATAATTTGCAGACTCTGAAACTCATTTATTGTAGTCATCTTAAAGAGCTTCCCAAAGAAATGAGAAAAATGATTAGCTTGAGACATCTTGTACTTGATAGCTATGTATGTTGGAATCAGATGCCAATTGAGATGGGGAGATTGAGTTGTCTTCAAACATTACCTATATTTATTGTGGGCCAGATTATGGGACATGGTATTAAAGAATTGCGATTCCTAAATCTTAGAGGTCATTTGGAGATTTCTCAACTGGAGAATGCAAGTGCAATAGAAGCCAAGGAGGCGGATTTAAAGGGGAAGAAAGGTGTTCACTCTTTGAAATTGAATTGGAAGAGAAACGCCTATGGAAATAATAATAATTGCAACTATAGTACTGATCATGAAGTGTTGGAAGGCCTTCAACCTCATCCAAACTTGACAAGCTTGGAGATTCGTAAATTTGATGGTGTCAAATTCCCGACATGGTTGACAAATGGATTGTTGCTTCCCAATTTAATGAAGGTCAAACTGCAGGATTGTAATAGATGTGAGTATATCACGATGCTTGGAGACCTACCCTCTCTGAGGGTTCTTGAGATATACCAGATGGAAAATGTGAAACGTCTAGGTAGCAAATTCTATCAAGGCAGAAGTAGCAATACCAACAGTAAAGTAACAAGCATAGCACCATTATTCCCGTCATTGAAAGAACTTTTCCTAGATGAAATGCCTAATTTGGTGGAATGGTTGGAAGTGTACCCTTCTTTTCCGTGTCTCGAGGAATTGGAAATCATCAGGTGCCCTAAGTTAGAAGTCATGCCAAGTGTATTCCCTTCACTTAAGGTGTTGGATTTTTCCAAAAGCAATAACTTGACACTAAGTGTAGTCGCCTCTCTCACCCACATCAAGATTTGGGATTGTCCAAAAATTACGTTTCTCCCAGAAGGGTTACTACAAAGCAATACAAATGTTCTCCGATGTATCGAAATTGTTAAATGCCCTAAATTGGAAACCATTATTCCTAATGAGGAGGGAGTGGGACCACCACTAGTCTTGCCATCTCTTGAATCCTTAGAGATAAATCGTTGCCCTGTCCTAAGGTCCTTTCCAAATCTATGGGGTTGGACTTCTCTTGAAAGATTAAAGTTGTTTATTCCAAAAGAATTGAAGTCACTACCAAAGGGGTTTCAGTGCCTTACTATGCTTAAGGAATTGAGAATTGGTCCACTTTTTAAGTCATTACCAGAGGGGTTTCATTGCCTTACTATGCTTGAGCAGTTGATTATTGGTCCTTTTTCTGAGGAACTAGATTACTTTCCAGGGGCAGAGGATCTCCAACACCTCATATCCCTTTCAAAATTATCAATTTACGGCTGGCCTAAGCCCAAGACTCTCCCCGTACAACTTAAGCACCTCACTGTGCTTGTATCTCTGAAGTTATATCGGTGGGATGGATTAGTGGATTTGCCAGAATGGCTAGGAAACCTTGCATTGCTTCGAAGCTTGCATATTTACTACTGTAAGAATCTGATGTATCTGCCTGAAGAGGAAGCTATGCAACGACTCAGCTCACTTGAAGAGCTGACAATTATTGGTTGTCCCCTTTTAAAAGAAAGATGTGCCAAGGAGAGAGGCGAGGAATGGCATAAGATAGCCCACATTCCGTCTATTGTTCTTGATTGAATCCTTTCACTGCCGCCACTTCCTATTATCAACACAGATGAGTGAAGTTAAGTGATCCCTAGTATTATATGAACATTACAAGAATTGAAGACCACTTAGATTTTTCAAATCAGGTTTGTCATTTTATTTTCACTCTCCTTGCTTCCTCTCCCCTTAAATTATTAAATTATTGGTTTATTTTTTCCTATTTACTCATTATCTTCTATGCTATACTGTAGATAGAACTAGAAGAGTTTTTTTTTTTTTTGGGTTCCTGGATGGGGTTTTTTGGTTAATTACACCCAACATGGCTTCTGGTAAATTATTCTTCTCTTCAGTAAATTACAAATCTATCATGTTGTGTTGTATGGTTTGTTTGGTTATTAGACTTATTTGCGGGACCTTATTTACTTTCCATTTTCATTTTTTCAATTCATATTTTATTTATTAATTATGTGTTCTTTCTGTGATTCTATTGACACTAGGATTTAGTTAGATCATTAAGTGATTATTTATTTCATTCTTACGATTCCTATTTTTGTTTTGGTTCCTTTTGCACACAAATGATATTAGCTAGTAATGTCTGATCATCATTGTTATCGTTCTTTCCATTTTTTTTCTTTATAATACAATTTTCCCACTTTTTTTTATCTTGAGTTTTATATTTGACCTCATCTTGTATTTTGGAACGTCCAATGTTTCGATTGATCGGAGAATCTATTTGTTCTATTTATCTAAAAACCATATTGTATGTTAGATTGATATTTTCATTTCTATTTTTGTATATTTGCTTCTTTTTTTTTGTTTCTTTTCAATGTGCTTCAAAGTTAAAAAATTTTAAAGCAGTTTGGTTGGTAGCTTATCTTTTGCTTATAAATTGTGGGGTCAATTGTTTAACTTCAATTTTTTTTTTTAGTGAATCAAATATATGTATATGCTAATAGGGACATTATTTCCCGAATCAATTAACACCATAATTGGACTTGTATTGGTCAAATTCTAACCAATGAATGTTGAATTCAAGATATTACGTTCTTTAGGTGGGCTTTGGAGATCATTTCCCTACATACATTACATAAAGACAAACTTAATTTATTAGTAATCCTACTCAGCCATTATTATTTATTGCTCAGACAAACTCAGTCATTTGGAGTGTTCATTTTCCTCTTAAATTGGCATAAACCAATACTAGACCAACAAAACAATTTAACAATGTGATTTATAAAATTTTAGTTTCCATTTGCTAATCTTTCATTTTAGCTTCAGATGTATTGGTTTAGATTACTTTGAGAGTGATTTTTGGCTATCCCCATGACATTATGAACATAAGATTTAGGTTGCCAAATCAGTCTATGCATATACAGTGTACAAGGTACAGTTTGTAGAGGTAAAAATTCTTTTATAAGTCAAATCCAAATTTTCTTCTAGGGCTAAGCTATAAAATTATCTGATACCCAATTTGCATAAAAGTTAGCTGGGAATGCAAGAGAGCTGTTAAAAAAAAATGTCAAATCCAAATTATCTTCTAGGGCTAAGCTCTTTGAAGTTGTCATATTTATAACATGAACAAGAGTCGGTGAATCCAACTGTCTCAAGCTCAGACTATCATGGTTGATTCAAAGCATGACTAAACTCACTTGATTGCTATTAAATGTAAAAGTAAAATAATAGATGTGACCTGTACCAAGCACAGTGTTTAAGTTTCAAAACCAAGATAGATTAATAGCTTAGTTTTACAGAATAATAATTAAAAAATAGATCAGAGTGTTACTATTTGACCTAAGGATTTTTTTTTTTTTTTTGCTAAAACTTGTTTTAATGAGATCAATCTGTTTTATGAACTTTATCTTCCAGCATAATTTGTTGCAACTGTAACTTTCTTCAAAGATCTCATAAGGTTGCCAGGTGTAGTCTCATTTGCACTCTAAGCTCTATTTATCAATAAACTTTTTGTTATTTCTCAAAATAAAGTAACTTACTATTTATATGAAATATTTTTTCCCTTGGTATTTTAAGGCTTTTTGTCTAGCTTGTTAATGTAAAATAGTCATGAAAACAATTGTTTGTAATTATTCATATCAATTCCCACTGTCATGTTATGGTCATAATGCTAGTTTAATTTTCTTATTTTAGGTTTTTGATTCCTCTTTTTGTAGGGCTTCTTGGATACCTCTTTGTGAACCTTCTTCTTCTCTCCTTTTAGTAAAGAAGTTTTCAAGCTTAGGTTTTTGTTCAAAGATTCCCTTGCTTTGACATCAATAGGACAAGAAGGAACATCGATAGGACAACAAGGAGAGGCTCTCTATTCTGACAAAGCTTTTATTTTGCTCAATATTACATCCTATCTATGAAGAACTTGTCTTTCTGTATCATGTTGGTGATGTTCAGCAAAAGGTTTATGAATTGCTTCGCAAACTTCCAGATTAAGCCTATGTGCTTGAGCCGTTTGGGACTTTTTTCAACAAATGCTTGTAGTTCTTAAGGCTAAATTGTATCTACAATTCCTTCTATCAACTTTCTCATGTTGGGTTAGTGCAGAGTGCCTTCTCAATGTTGCTATACCTATTGTATTTATACCACCATGTTGTCACAGAAGTACATGACAACCATATCGACCTTTGGTTGTCATCATTGAGCTTTGAAATCTTGAGAGTGTAACTTAACTCACCATTCCTTGTTCTAATTATTCTTTTATGATAAGAAGTCTTTTTTTTTTTTTTTTTTTTTTTTTTTTTTGTGCACTTTTCTGCTTACCCTATTGTATACTTTAGACTTGGGTCTTATAGTTAATTGATACTGGTTTTTTGTAGTTATTTTATTTCTCCCTATTTATTATGGCTTATATTACAATTTTTTAGAGCCATCTGATTTTATGTGACATGATTTAATTTTTTTTTTGTTATTGTTTAGTTAGACATTGATGTGAATACATTTTCACATGATTTTAGGTTATCCAATGTCTATTTTTATGCTATTTTATTTGAACTTTAGAGAAGTTTATGTCAGCTATACATCAAACAAGATTTAACGTCTTATAAAATGTATTGTTCTCTCTCACTTTAACTATTTATTTATATACCGTTTATAAATAACATGGTACATATGTATAGTTTGTTCTTATTGTTAAGACCAAGTTGATAAAACAACCGATTTTTTATGTTTGAAATATAAATATAGATAAAGTGAATCCATTTGTAAAAAAATTTCTCAATCATGTAATGCTTTGGACTTTGGCCCCTCTCATGGTAATCAATATAAGGTATGAGATAGTTCATGTCTCCTAAAATGGTATCATAATTATGACTTTGACAAAAGATTAACGTAACACTAATTTAAAAGTGAGGACTATTGGGATTAATGATATAAACTACTCCAAGTTCATCCTATACCTCAAATTGGATGTGCTATTCCATTAGGAGTTCCTTTACACCAATATCTCATAAAATTTAGAATATGGTATCATTTGAACTAGAGGAGTTACGGGACCATGTACTTCCATTTTAAGTCTGTATATTTCCAATTCTATAGTCCATTGCCTTAATTCTCCTTCCAATAAATTAGGATCTTTTCTTAGAGCCACCAACCCATGTATTTCCTATTTTAAAATTCAAATCCCAATAGTCTTTCTAGTTAATTTGTGCGCATGGAAAGTGTAACACCCCGTATCCAAATTAGATAAGCTAGAGACTCGGACCCAACACTATGTGTTTATTTATTGAAACCTGAGTGTACATGTGCTAGAGGGCTACCCTCAAGACTCTTATGGCCCAAGGTCAAAGATCCAAAGGGAAGAAGAAAAGAGTGAAAAAGCCAGCACCCAGTTACTGAGCACTCCGAGTGATCGCGCCTCTAGCCTTATGAATATCGAATATCGAATCATTTACAAACATCAAATCTAAGTAAGTCATAGGTTTTGAAAACATGGTTTTAAATCTCGGACGATCCGGGATCGGATCGCCCGATCCAGATCGGGATCAGACAGGTCTGGTCCGATTTTCGCCTATAGATCACGATCCTGCTAGCATCGTCCGATCTGTGGCCGGATCGTTCCAGATCATCCCGGATCGGACGATCCCAATCTTGGATCATCCGATCCAGAAAAAAAAACCTAAATTTTTTTTTCTTTCAAGAATATACAAATTTTTTCCTAATTCTCAATAATTATTCATAAAAGTTGTGAAATAACTTATAAGAGGTAAACCCTATGACTTTATAACGAATGATAAATTTAATCACTACATTACATATTTTTAATA
>JAOXJP010020249.1:0-17330 GCA_025762735.1 Platanus orientalis | reverse complement strand
TTATCCATCAAATTGTGGGTTACAAGCGTGTGTATATATATATATAGACTTTACATGCCAACCTTCTCAAATCCCACTCTAATTAGACTTCCTAATAATAAAAATTCTAAATTAATAAAATCTCGTAATTAACTAATACTCTGACAGCATTTTGGCCATAACTTTCCCAAATCATATTGGATTCTCAAGATCTTGGTCTCATTGATATAGTAACTGAATAACCTTTTAAATGACACCAAAATCACCCCAAATGGGTAAGTTTTGACCTTCCAAAATATGACCTAAAGAAAAAAAAAAAAAAAAACGGAATTACAACTTTGATTTAAAGACTTCTAATTACATAAGGACTTTAGAATAAACTCAAACATAAATAGAAGTTAAAGCTAAAGATAATCTTAACATAAAATCCAATAAAATACTAATTAAATCATCAAGATGCTCCATACATCCCCCACTTGGCTGCCACAAGGATCACACATGTGGGTCCAGCCACATGTCACGTGGGCCCCATTTTAGCTTGGATTTCCACATCAGACAGCTACAATAACGACATGGTACCGCAAGATGGAAGACTTAGGAGGCAACTGCTGCTCCAACATCCGGGGGAGCAACAAGTTGATTGGCTGGTTGAGCCTACGTACTATGTGCCACCATTGCCAAATCAACAACTTCAAATACCAGTCAGTTCATACCAAAATAAGATACTTAATAGTTACAAAATCCCAAAGATTACCTTATTTTCTAAAGAGAACAACTAATCCATGATTGAATACATTGGCCACTTTACAATGCATGATAAAGAGGCATTAGCCTAAGACTTTTTGATGTTGAAGCGAAGTTATTTCGGAATTCACTGAGGAAACTGCCTTTACTTCATATATAAATGTGCCTCTTAATATGGTTTTAACATTGCAGCTAAAAAAGCCACCAAAGGTTGGCTCATTACACTATATTTCTTTTATTTACGATCAAACCTGGCCACAACCAACAAAAATCAATCACAACCAAAAAATGGCTACCTGACATAAATCAATCAACTAACCAAACAATTGGCCATGGAAATGATCAATTAAGAGGTTTTATCAACCACTGACCAGCTGAAAGATTGATTGGGTAATCAATGGAATTGGCACAAAAGGTTTGCAGTTAAAAATCCATCATATTTTAACTCGTTATACTACATTTCTCCAAATTTTGCATATTTGAAGAGACCAGGGAGCATTGTTATCACCAAAATCCTCACAATTCGATCAAGTAGCTACGATTGTGACACATGGCACAAGGCTATTAAGGTGCCATGATAGGAAAATCCAAGATATGAGATAGATGGCATAATATTGGTCTTTCCTAAACCACAAGAAAGATACAGTTGCAGAGCATGGCCTCACAGCAAATGGGATACCAAAAGTGGTTGCAACAATTAAAAGGGACTCCACAACCACATGATATGGGACAACTAGCAAGAATACTTAGCGGATCAGTTACAAAAGGTTTCTTTCATCAAATGGAGGTTGCAAACAGATTATTAAAAACAAAAACCAAAAAAAAAACGGATTAGATGATTATTGAAAAAAGTTCCGCATAAGACGCATGAAAAAAAATGAAAGAAGCCAAGAACATGGCTAAAAATCCATAACTACCCATCTACATCCATAAATAACTACAAATGCAAGAAAAAATAGAATTGCCTCCAACCCACACAAACACAGCACACTTGTTGCCGTCATCCTCCTCCAGGAGCTTTATCTTAGTGTTTATTCATCCTTTCGGAGTCAATTGGATTCCTCCATAGAATCTTTATCTTAGTATAGTACATCCTTTTGGAGTTGTTTGTTTTGTTTGTTTTGCTCAGTAGGATCTTTAGATCACCTCCCCTACTGAAGTCGAGTAGGTTCCTCCACAGGTTATACCACCACCACCATCTTCCCCATCCGTTGTATATGCTTTAAGTACTTAGTTTACATTAATAAAGCATTTTTTTAGCATTTTTTTTTAGAGAAAAAAAAAAACATTTTTTTCATGTCATTGATTTGACGCCTTAGCATTTTGGTCACTTTCCTCAATCAAGATGCAAAACCCATTGAAGGGAAAAACCCTCCTTCCAAATCACCTTATCCATCATAAGGTGGCTGACCAAATGGCCACATGAGCCCACCTCTCTAATCTCTCTATCTAAATCGGCAGCCGAGGTCATATGTGAGTTTAGAATTTGTGCCTCCTTGTCACAGCCAAATTTCACTCTATAAAACCGTGCAACACCTAGCCAAGGCCAAACTTAACGCCATTTGAGCCCATCTCTGACCCAATGATATGCCCCATATGCACTAACAAGGATATTGTTCACCAAGAGCATTGATGCGTCAAGCCCTGATTGACTAACCCACAAGTTCTTTCATTGCGTCGTCATGACGCACAAACCACTCATAGGGTCCCTCCTGTCATTGTTGTTTACCTAAGTCAAGCACACGACTCACTCACCTTGGTGCACATACCATGCTATCAAAGCGCATCTCAAATAATCACAAAGCTCCTAGTTGCCCTACCATGTAGTACTAAAGACCCACTACGCCTACAACACATCATCGAGTTGCCGCTAAAAACAATAAGCCCAACGATGCCCATGACACACATCGTAGGCACCAAAATGTTCCATGCAAAAGGTTGCCTCTCATCTTGCCTGACTACCGAAGTGATCCTCCTGTGCAAGGCCAATCTCATGCCAAGCACCAGGATGGGCACACCCAAGTACACAGGCCACAAGATAGTCTAACTGGTTTACACCATGCCACAATTGTCGAATGTGTGTTAGTACACGCATAGGTGTTAACCTTGAACCTAAGCCCCCCCCCCCAAATAAGCAGTGCGGCCTATAATGAAGCCCCAACCACTTTTCCCAGAAGAACCACCCCACCCACTAAAGAACCCTAGGCAACCCCTCTAGGAAGACTAGAACAGGCCTTAACTATTGTCGAGGAATGTAGTCATAATTTAAGCTCATGTGAACCAAGAGTATGTTGCATAGCACACAGTTCATCGTGCCACCCATGCCTCATGAAATGCCTCCTTACCCATGCCAACACCCTAGGCCGCCGTGCCAAAGCACACGCCAAAAGATTTGCCCATTGTGGTGTTGGCATGCCTAAACACCCAAATTATCCCTATATAGGTATTAGCACACCTATATATTTTCCCTTCCTTGATTTTCAATAAAATATGCCTTTATCTCTCAAAAAAAAAAAAACAATATATATGCTCAAGTAGACTAGTTTTGGGAAAAACAAGGGCTTGGATGCATGGTTTTAAAACTCAGCCGATCACAATCGCCCACCAATCGGCCAATCCATGGACGATCTAGATCTGGATCTGCCAAGAACAAATCTAGATCCCAATCCTAAGCTCTTAAACCATGCTTGGATAAGAGTTGTTCTGACTCAACTTCTTTATGATCATTTATATGACCCCCAACCGACTTCTTTCAAAGCTCACAAGAATTGAGACAGCAACCTTCTTTTCTCTTTTTTCCTTACATCTCATTAAGATCTCTCCAAACCACCCAATAAAAGGAATTCTTCAGTAATTTTATAAAGATAACTTACATGACCTTTAATTTAATGTGAAAACCATGGAATTCTAACACTATATGAAGAAGAAGATAGGTTAGAGCTAGGGTTTCTCCTCCCTGCACCCTTGACTATGGGTTCTGCCCTTGTTATGCTTCTATGAGCAAGTAAGACAGTGCATTAGGGGAGGGGGAGAGAGTAAAGATTAAAGAAGAGTTTGATTTCCCCTAAATGAAGGTAAATGGGGGAAAACTGTAGGGTAAAATCAACATAATAATTCAAAGAATAAGCCCACTTCATTTAGTAAGTCAAATGCTTCAAGGTGCTCTCACATGAAGAGTTTCCTTTTAACTTAGTTAAATATGATATGCTTTGACCAAATAAAAAGACATATGCTATAATGAGGGTACCCATGCATGAGCTACTGTTTTTTAACGTTGGATTGCAAACCAAACTTTTGCTGGCATAGATCCAATGGTGAAGAAGAACCACCTTAACAAGGTCACACTCGTAAATTTCTTCAATACCATGCATATGGGCTTTTATTCTCTCATTTTTTGACAGTCGAAAACGAATTCCATTGATCAGATGGTCATAATCACCACAAACAACACAAGGTTGGGGCATAGCAAATCCAACTTATGGCCTTATAGACAGAGGTCCAAATTCACAACAGAGTTGCCATGAGTGCTGTTTTTGAAGACCTCAATAGGAAACACATTTGAATACTTTCACTTTTCTTATAAAAATAATTAATATGTTAAAAAAATGTTGTATACCATCCAGGCGCCCAGTCCTCGTTACATTTTGTGGTTACCTGACTCTGATGGTTAAGGTAAATATCTAATGCATTCCCCAATCAGAAAAGTCATTTTTAGATGAGAAACTATTACTCTCACACCCATATCCATGTAACATAGGTTTGAAAATAATAAATTAATTTCACTTAGGTCATGAGTTACCATTCAAATCACTAGAAGATAAAAATGCCTGATTGAGGAAAAAATGCTAATGTTCCTAGCTCACTGAAATAATACCCTACAAAACCAAAGTCAAATAAATATATGGTTCACAATTATTTTACTCCGACTCTCAAAACGCAAAAATAGATCATTTAAATGCAATCATTCCTTCACAAATATGATTAATAATCAATAAATCCATTCAGTACAGATAAGTTTTCTCTTTAAAATCATCTCGATGCACAGTTACATGCATGTAAAATACATATACAGGTGTCGCCATGGATCAACATCATCAAATGCAAAGGAGATATTAGAGTAAAAAATAGATTCACACAGACACCAAAATGAACATAGATTTTCTGGGTCACAAGTGACTGCTTCGACAAAGAAGGAATCAGTTAAATACACACCAGAAACTAGAAGAAGAACACAACACCAAAACCATAAATATTCGATTTGCAGCTTCCCAACCCCCCTCCCCCAACCAAAAAGAAAGAAAGAAAGAAAGGACTTCGCACTGGAAAATTGAAGCCAAATAAGACGACATACCTCTACAGGGGTAGAACTCTCCTTATTCTGCTGTGGTTCTGATGAACCCCAAACAGATTGCGGTGGAGCAGTTGTTGCGTAATAATCATCGTCATCATCGTCGTCTACGTCAGCCCAGGATTTCACGGTCAGAGGCGCTGGTGCCCAGAAAACCTGAGGCTCCGGTTCCTTAGCCTGATTTTTAGAAGACCCCTTGCTCTTTGACGATCCATGCTCTTTATCGGATTTCTTCTTCCTCCGGAGACTTTCGAGAGCGGCAAAAACGTTAGTACTGTTTATCCCCACGGCCCCATCTTCCCTTCTGCTTCCACCTCCAAACATTTCTAGCGCGATCTCAAACGAGCCACAGTTGTCAACAAAAGGTCTCTGCAAACTACGGTGCAAACCGCCGCAGCTTCGATCAAAACTATGGTAACAAAAATTGGTAAGCCTCTGGAAAGTAGGAATCCAAGCTCAAACAAACAAATTTCTAGGAGATTACACTTTCTTCCGGAATATTAGGGTTCAAAAACACAAAATTAAGATCAAAACTCGTATATCCAAAACCTGCCTACCTTAAAAAAAAGAAAAAAAAATCTATATATAAGAACAATATTTCCAAATTAGGATTGCAGAATTGAAGATCTCTATTTTCAACAAAATCGAGAGTTCTGCAACGATTAGGATTTCGAAAACGGAGTAACAGACTCAACAACGGAGATTCGATTCGAAGAACTCGCGACACTCGCTGTTGCAGAGGAATCAGAGAAGTTTAAATGCAGGGATTAGGGTTTCGCAAGGAATGAATCCGTGTAAAGCTCAAAGATGAGGTTTTCCGGGAAGGAGATGAAACAGATACGAACCCTACATGGAAGGGAAAATATGAAACCCAAAGAGGATTTCGGGACTTTCAGATAACGCGCCTGATGAACACGGGTGCTGGGTCTTCAATATTGTTTTGGGGGATTAATAAACATGGCGAAACCCTCTAGGGTGCTTATCGAGTGTGACAATCTTGTCCTACGCGTTGCGAATTTTTCTGTGGGACCCATGGTTGAAGAAAATTTGGCAAGAGATTAATTGTTTTGGAATTTGATTGTTCAATTTTAACCGTCTGATCTATGATCATGCCATTTATATTATTTGAAGAGCCCTGAACTGGTAGGTTTGTAAATGGGTTGGACATCTTTATGGGTCTTTTAGGTCCATCTGATTGGACTAGATATGGGCCTAGACTTTTTGTGTAAGTCTTTACAAGCCCGGGAATTCATTTAATTTCATTTAAACAAATGATATTGAAACCAAAATAAAACTAGGGGTGGCAATGTTTGACACGACCCGTGAACCCAACACGAAATAACCGGGTTAGGGTTGACTGTAAATGTGTTTCGGGTCAAAACAGGTTGACCCGCATTGACACAATTAATAAATGGGTTGGGTTTGAGTTGAACCATATAGTTGTATATCTTTTACTTGACGTGACACAAATATGACCCGCCAACATGAATTACCACAACCCACAAACCTGACACGAAATAAGCAGGTTAGAGTTGACTGTAAACCCGCTTTGACACGATTAATAAATGGGTTGGGCCAGGGTTGAGCCATATAGTCATATACCCTTATCTCAACACAACACGACCCATCAACACAAATTGTTCCTCCCCCTCCCCCTCCCCTAACACTCCAAAATGCAGCCTAAAGGGAAAATTATTTTGGCCACCCCTTTAGAAGGTGTTGATTCCATTCTGCCAGCTTGCAAGTGGTGTATTTAGAGGCAATCTATGATCAAATGATCTAGATTCCAAACTAGGGTTGTCAATAAGACGCATTAGCTCAACTTAAGGCTCATCATGACATGAGCTTGAGTTTTGCTTGGAGATTCAACAGTTGACCTTGAGCCTTTAATTGAACTTGTTTAGCTAAGTGACCTCCCGACTTAGTAGATAAGTTAACCTTACCCAATGCCAACACTTAGAATGTAATGAACTTCTGAGCACACTTAAGGGAAGGAATGAGAACACTTTTTTTCTCTCTAAGAATGCTTACAATACTTAGAGAGCTCTTGAGTGGTTTACAAATTAATGAGGGGCATTCCCCTTTTAAAGCCCCCCCAAGGGTACCTTAACCCTTAGGATCATGCCAAGTGTCTTCCATCTAAGGGCTATGACATCTCTAGACCCTCTCTAGAATTGTCATCCACCTCTTTAAATGGAGGTCTCTAGAATCCTCCATTGAGTTCTCTAGGTCCCTCCTTAATGTCCTAGAATACTCCGAACTATTCTAGACTTCTCTAAGATCTTATAAGCTCCATGGGGTGTTGCTAATCAATCTAGTCTTGCTAACATACAAGATAAGTCCGCACATAGGCCTCTATATTGTCTCTCATCTAAGGCCAATAGTAGGCTACCTCTACTTGTTCCAAAGTGTGTTGATGCCCTGGGTGTCCTGCCAACCTAGTGTCATAACACTCCTTTATTAATTTCTTTTATATGTTTTCCCACTTGACACGTAGAACCAATCTCCTTTAGTATAGAGGAGATCATCTTGGAGCCAAAATCGCTTTGTCATTCCTTTCTGAGCAATCTCTATTAGGCCTTTAGCAATGACTTCACGCTCCAGGCCTTAATCCTTTGTAAGGTCATTTGTAGCTAATAGACTACAAGAAGCCACTCCATCCTTAGTGATGCCAACTTTGCTTTACGACTAAGTGCGTCAGCAACTTCGCTGGTCCTTTCAAGCTTGTACTCAATCACCACGTTGAGCTTTACCAGGAAGTCTTGCCACCACGCTTATGTGGGACTTAAACTTCTTCTGGCCTTATAAGTAACTTGTAGCAACGTTGTCAGTCTTGTCTACAAACTGTAATCCCAACAAGTAATGTTTCTACGTCCTAAGACAATGTACTATTGTTGTTATTTCGTTCTCCTGGACCGTATACCTCCTATCTACATCGTTCAACTTTTGGCTCTTGTAGGCGATGGGATTCTCTTCTTGCATAAGCACTCCTTCAATTGTGTAGTAAAGACATCCATTACCACTTGTTATTTTTCTTTAGCAAATCTGTTAACAATGTTGCCCTTGCCGAGTACCCCTTAATTAACCGTTGATATTAATTGACCAAGCGTAAGAAATAGTGCAACTCGGTCACCTTCAAGGGCATCTCCCAATCTTGTATAGCTCTAACCTTGGCTTCATCCATCCTTAGTTGTCCCCTCCAACACTGTGCCCTAGGAAGATCACCTCCTATTAGGCAAACTCAGACTTCTCCCTCTTTACTTATAACTCTTTCTCTCGCAGTAATTGGAAAATTTTTCTTAGGTGGTTTACATGTTCCTCCAAGTTCTTGTTATAGACCACTGTGTCATCCGGATACACAACTATGAACTTGTTTAAGTAAAGGTGGAAGAGCTTATTCATTAAGGTGCATAATGTAGCCAGTGTGTTAATGAGTTTGAATGTCATAACTAGGAAATTGAAGGCTCCATACCTTGTTACACACGTCGTCTTCGGTTTATCCCCTTTGGCTATGCAGACTTAGTAGTACCCTGATGTCATATGTAACATTAAAAATAATTTTACACCTCCTAGCCGATCGAACAAGTCAACAATTAAAGGGATGAGATACTTATTTTTGATAGTTATCTTTTTGAGTTCCAAATAGTCAATGTTGAACCGTAAGGATCCATCATGTCTCTTGTAAAACAACACTAGTGCACCATAAGGGGCCTTGGAAGGCTAGATGTATCCGATGTCTAGGAATTCCTTCAAGTGCTTCTTTAGCTCTTCTAGCTTTGGTAGGCTCATCCGATAAGGTGCCTTGGTTGGGGGTTTTGCTCCTGCCTCTTAACTCTATCTTATGATCCACCTCTCTTCTAAGTGGAAGCTTCTTCAACAACTCAATGTGCATGATATCCTCATATTTCCTCAGTACTACCTCTATCTCTTTTGGTAACCCCAACTTTTCATCCTTTTTTATAGGTAGACTCTACCATAGTTACCAACTATGTTGGCTCACATTTTTTTAAGTCGTGGGTGAGTTGTAAGGTTGATAACATCCTTAGATAAACTTGGTTCCTTACACCATAAGAACCATGTAGGGCACGCTGTCCTCTAGAATGCAGACTAAATTCACAAAGGGCATAGGGGTATAGGGACTATTTTTACCTTACTGAGAAAGTCCATTCCCAACACCACTTAAAAGTCAGCCATGGGGACTACTAAAAGATATACTCCTCTTTTCCATGCATTAATTCATAGTTCTACTCCACAAGTTGTGCCATGAATTACCCGAAACTCTGAGTTGACCACCTTCAGCTATCATGTCTCCTTGACGACCTTCAATCCTAAGTGCTTAGTTTCTCTTTCAGTGAAAAAGTTACGGGTTTCCATAATATCTACCATAGCATTAATACGTTACCCATTCATCTCAACTTCCACATACATGAACCCTTTGTTTGATGTCTTAGGGGCTTCATCCTTCTTCTTCAGAGTGTTAAGGAGTTGCAGAGCCCCCATCCTAGGCTCTTCCTCATCATGCTCCTCACTATCTTGGCAGCTATTGCATTGAGTGTCTTTCTTAGGATAGCTGTTACCCCCACAAATGAAACACTCGGAGTCTTGAAGCTTGAAACCTTCCCTTAAAGCTTTTTCTACATTGTTCTTCCTTGCCTTCCAATGACTGAGGTAGGGCTTCCTTGGTGGAACTAGACTTATTTTCTCCCCCACATTTGCTCCTGTCAATTTTGGAGAACTTGGACTTTAAAGTCTCTAGTTTCTTGACTTCCACAAGTTGCTCTGTGACAACCATAACAGTAGCAAGATCTTGGATTCCCTCACATTGTAGCTCTAACTCAACCCAATTTTATAAATCCATCCATCAAGTTGAAGAATAAATCCTTCGCGGGCATGTCTAGAATTTCGAGCATCAGGGTCTAGAACTCCTTCACGTACTCGCATAAAGTCTATTTGTACTTGAGGCACTTTATATTTTTATGGGCCAAGTATGCTACATTATCAGGGTAAAAACTGCTTATTGGTCTCATTATTGAAATCATCTCATGTGTTGATGGTGCAAGTGCCCTGCTCCATGTCGATGTGCCTTTTGCACCACCACAACATGACAGTATACGTTAGGAACATCACAGTAGAGGGTAACTTTCCTTTCTCCTCTTCAAGACTGATTACCTCGGAATATTGCTTTGGCTACTATAGAAACTTATCGAGCTCCCTTGCATCCCATGCACCAGTATATGTCTTAGGGTCAGGAGTCATGACCTTTGGTTTTTTCCGAACTAGTCTGGCCTCAACAGCCATACCTAACTTCCACATGGCCCAGTCACCCCTTAGCTCATTGACCTGGGTCTTCAAAGCATCAAATTCTCCCATCAACTTGACCTTAAGCTCATCATTGTCTTGAGGTAGAGTGGCAACCACCTTGTTGAGGGTTGTGGGCCTCAGTTTTCGCACGATGGGTGGGCTTCTTAGAAAAAGGGGTCCACTCATCATAGGCCTAACCCACGATGACTTAGAGATGCCACCAATCCTTTTTAATATGTGACTGGACATCTCTTTTAAAAAATAAAATCATTTTTTAATTGATTTTTAAATGTTTGACTCTATTTTGATTGGTCAACATAGAGGCTTCTGAGTAAGCGGTTCGGTTATGGACTAGGGAATGCTAAACATATTTTTCAATGCTAAGGTTTGTTTTGATATGCCTCTACCATTCCCAATAATGGGTTTTTGGGACAAAATGCATTTCTTTGGTTCATGTTTAGATAAAGCCTATTCTCTTAGAAAAATGCATCTTTTGCAAAACTGCTTATTGGTCTAGGGTTTTTAGCAAGCTTTATGGAACTGACCAAGACATTATTTGGAGTCCTCTAGTGGGCTCTATATATTCGCCATTTCAAACCTTCTAAACCCAAGAATTCTATGATTTTTCGAGAAAGATTATGTACCTATCAGACCAAATGGTGCTAATAGGAATGAAAATAACAAAAAAGATATGATGATGACTTTATATTTCTTTATTGTTTTAAGATCCATTCCAACAATTGTTTTCATATAAATGAGTCTTAACTCAAACATAGTGTTCATAAGACAAAATGCAATTATATAGCACACTTGAAATGCAAATCCCTCCATCTCTTCAAATTCAACAAATTGCAATATTATAGAGAAAATACAAAGAATTGTAAAGCAATTCAAAAATTGACTGTAGATGCATACGGGTGAGTAGTGCAATCCTTAAATGGGTGAAAGTTTTTTGGTAATAAGAGTAAGTATAGACGAACATTCTCATGTGAAAAAAAAAAATAAAAAATTTATATATATATATGACAAAAATAAAAACAAAAACAAACTTGTGTACGAAAAATTAATCTTTTGAAATAGTAGTTCTATGATTACTTAAAATGGACTTTCTCCAATCGTTTTGCACATACACATTTCAAGAAGACTTCTTTAATTTCATTTGCTTACTAAATTTACTAAATGCTACAAAGATATTGACACTTCAAGTAATGACAACTTGAAACTAACCTTTGTTATAACATATTGCACAAAATCAATGTAGTATGAATAAAATTTGAGATTCTTCATTAATTGTTGAATCCCTAGTAAGAAGGCCAACAATGCTTTCACAAAATGTCCCACTGAAATAACAAACAAATGAATGAAAATATTTTAGGATTTATTAATTATGTCTAATATAAATTGACTTATTTCCAATAAAATTCAATTTAATTACTTTATAACAAACAACAAACAAATGAACATTTTCCTTAACTATGGGAAAAAATTCACATATCAGAATTCTTAATACACCTAATTATATAATGTCTTAACAGGAAATGTGTAGAAGAATCTCTCAATGATGCTTGTATAGCCAACCTCTCTACAAAATCTATAGCAATTGTAAGCAATAAGAAAACAATGCTAGAGTTTGCGAAGAAAACCCCTATTATTGATATACCCTTAAGTGTTTTTCTAATACTACATACAAGATTCAAAAAGGAGTATTAGAAAGAAAAAAAAAAAAACTACCCAAAATTTATTGATGCCAAAATCATAAATGAAGAAATGGAATTTGGACTGGAAACTCTCAACTCTCCACCATTTATGCTCCTCAAACCGGGGTGATGCCATTGTATTTGTCTAATTTATCCAAATGAATAATGATGCAGTTAGGAGAGGTATCAGCATACTCAATGGAATCACATATCATATTTAACACTTCCTCATTTGAAGTTATAAATCAAATGAGACTTGCAACACCATTCTAGTTTTTTTTAAATATAAATTTGTAGAAGAACTGATAACCCTCATTTGTCTAGATTAAGTTATGAAATCCAAGCAAAAAAAATACAAATCAAGAATCCCATTTAGCTAAATTAAAGTTCCTGAAATCATTAAAAAATGCAGAATCAAAAACCCAAAGATATCCTAACTGTACAAAAGAAAAAAACTTATTTGACTAGATTAAGGTTTTTGAAATCCAAGCAAAAAAAAAAAAAAATCAATGGTGGTTTGAAACTATTTGAGGAAAAAAGAATCTTGTTTCCTTCCAACGCTTTAAGGGATGCTACAAATCCTTTTGTTCGGTAGCATCCACTAGTTGTTAAGCTGGCTGTTAGTAACTCAATCATCCTGCCTCTTCCTTAGGTCAATGGTTCAACATCCTCATCCCAATTTTTTCTGAGTAATTAAAAATGCTTCACACTTCTGATCACGTTGCTAATGTAGTTACAAAAAGGGTCATGACTTAGTCCATTTACAGTAACAACCAACTAAATTGGGAATGTCTTCGGAGATTTTTTTTACTCCACTATTTTGGAAAACCATATTTGGTTTTAGCATCAATGATGAATTCACAGATATTGCTTGCAATTTCCGTTGAAGCAGAATTTTAGTGGAATGTTTTGATTCTTGTCTTAATGCTTTAGTGTATTGAAGCTCTTCTCATGATTTTTTTTTCTTCCCAAGAGGTAAATAGATGGGGACACTTAACCATTGCTATAGCATCAATAGTTGGTTCCATTACAAGATAGCTACATGCAAAGCAGAACATAAGCTCTTCAAAATGTGGAGTCAACCATTCATGAGCTGAGTAACATCTTCACACTATTGGCTACCATGGTTCTCAATAAGGAGAGGTTTTCATTAGGTATTGTTATATTTTATTTTAGTAATATTTTATATATATTATTCATATTTATGGATTCATCTTCATATTTGCATTTATAAACCACAAGGCTAGTTAATATGCATGTACGTGTTAAATGAATATGCAAGCATATGAACACCTATTTAAAGGGTGCATATAGCTAAAGTATTGGAGCCAAAAATAACAGTCTATAGTCACATTATGAGCTCATGTGGGCACATGCAATGGAGACTGACCATTGATTGGGTCTCTTCTAAGGGATTTTTTTGTTTGTAGAGCAAACTTATATTCTAGAAGCTTACAAAGTGTGTCGCAACTTTCATAGTTTGCATTTGTCTCTATAAGTGCATTGCAACATTTATTTTTTGTTCCCCTTTCTCTCTCCAAATTTTTGTCACATATTGTGGTCAATGACCTTTGGTATAAGAGAAAGGTGGAGAGTGTTCATATAAATTTTCTTAGATTTGATCTAATAGCTTTTCACAGTTTGCATTTATCTCTGTAAGAGTGTTGCAACTTTGTTTGCTGTTTGCCCTCTTCTTTCCAAAAATTTATGGTATTTTGTGGTTCATTACCTCTTGTATAAGAAAAAAGGTGGAGGATGATTAAAAAAATTTGCTTGGATTTGATATGATAGATGAATGGGGGAGGGTGATTCTGGATGTAAATAGATGACATTTTTCTACGAACGGTAAAAGGTTCACTAAAGTAACAAAAAAAGTTCATGACATGCACTTTAAGTTTGGGATTCATGTTATGGTAAAAAAAAAGTACACAGGCTTGTGGGCCTTGATTTTCGTATGACAGGTAAATTTCTTTATTTCCCTTCATAGGAAATATCCCACGTTGACTTGGAGTCACCACAAGTCATTTTAAAGATGTGATTTGACATCTATTTAAAACAAAACAATTTTTGCATTTAAAAATGTGTTTGAAATGTTTGACTCCACAATAAACTGATCGGCTCAGAGATTCTAAGGTAAGAGGTTCGATAATGAGTTGGGGAAGGTGTTAGGCACCTCACCTCATTTGCTTTCACGTTTACCTACTTTAAACTCGTTGTAGCCTTTTTTTAAGAGTATGCGAGGAATCTTTATGACATTTTTGTTAAAATTTTGGCAATATAATGACTATAATATAGACCATTGGAGATGAATAGTGATCCACATGTCACTTTATTTAAATTACTTAATAAATAATTGAAATACGTCATGTACAGAGTCTATTCTATCTTGTGCAAGTCAAGTCCCCAAGATATGCCAATTACCTACTATGTTAGACTCAAATACTGACACAACTGCATTGTCACCCTATAACCAAGGCCTTTAGATATCTTCTACATATGACATGGTTTGCAATTAAATGAATTGACTACTTATCAAGTCATAAACTAAAAGAATTAAGTTAATAAATGTACCTTTTGTTGTTATCTCATGTAGCCAAGGAAACCAAGGAGGTTGGTATTCAAGTAATAACTTAATTTGTATAGGAGTAGTAAATAGAGTGGAACTATACTACAAGTAAAAGAAGGAAAAAAAAAAAGACAACCAATTTCCAAATAAATAACAACATTGTGCAACAAAGAAACTTGGTTAAAGAATGAGCTAAAAGGAAAATTCAGACTTAAATACAGGGAACATAAACCACCATGACCTAAGTAACTAGATTTATCAATTCCATAAAGATAAACAAAACAAATTCTAGTTTAAACTATATAAAAAGGTGATGACTAATCTAAGAGGCTGATTTAGATTTGAGTATTGACTTGCTTTGGTGTGAATGTCAAAGTGGTAAATGTGGTAGATTATACAACCAAAGTTGAACAACTAAAGGGTACCATTCCAAACCTTAATACCACTAAAGAATCCACATATAAGTAAATTATTACATCAACAATAAAACAATAAATGGTTAAAGAAAATGCATATATAATCCAAAAGAATAAAATAAAAAAAAAATAGAACAAATCTTTTCTTAAAGACTACCGACCTACTCAAAATTGAAGAAAAGAATTTACAACAATAACACCTATTTAACATGGACCACACAATTGCCTTGGATTTAGCTCAATATGCATGCTATGACATCAATCTTTATAAAGAAAAGAAGAATAACTCTTAAATTTTGAAACATATACAAAAGTGATGTAATATGAAGATAAAAGAGTACCATTTATGGTTCTTATGATAAAAAGGATTATCTTTTTACATGATTCATGGGAAAGATGTGATTTAAAGGGGGAAGGGGTAGAGCATGTTATTGTGAAAAATGACAGATATCCAAGGTGATTATGACATGCTAAAGTGCATTCAAAAGGTAAATGATAAAATGATTGAATCCCACACAAGTTGGCCCCTACATGGAGTTATCAAAAGACCCAAAGAATGATATCTATCAAATCACATTTTAAGATCATGAAAGCTGATTTTTTTTACTGTAGATGATGGATCTTAAACATCTATAGAGATATCCACTGGAGTCCAAAAGAGCATACGACCTTAAGTTACACATAAATGAAAGGAAAGAGTGACGGTCATTATATTTGTAGGTACTCAATGATGAACCTGTCTTATCATGCAAGAAGGAATCAAAGACAACAAACCTGCTACCATGCTCAATGATAAAAAGGGACATAAGAATAATGTTGGTTTAAAAATTAATAAATTGCATATAACATTAACTCTATTTGAAGGGTTGATTCCTAAAACAAATACATGATTTTTCTTAAAAATGAATGATTGTTGTTCTACATGCCAATAGATTCCACTCCACGCAAATAATGCTCACATGAAATGGTCAACATTAGCTAAAAGAATAATGAATTTTAATATTGATATTGTCAAGAAACAAGACGTTGTTTTGATCCATTCGCTAATTGCCCAAACATTTTGAGTTTAACTAAGACATGAGCCCAAAACTAAATAGGAACAATTCAGCAGTCTCCTCCGTTCAAGCAATGTAAAGGAATAAGTAGGAATAAATAAGTGAATAAGTGGACAAAACCAAATCAATGTTCCTCCACATTAGTACTTCTAAAAAAAATAAATTTGGACAACATGTCCTGTATGGTACAACAACAATATGTTTTGCTAAGAATAACTAAGTATATAACTGAACATATAAATAAACCAAAAATATCTTTGTACAACAAACTTAAATCATTTAACATCATCACAAAAATAATGCAAACCCTAGGCTTTTGGTTTAAGTTGCTCACTAGTTATAGAATTCTTATGCCAATTAACTCATCAAATCAATACCATCAAACCACACTTCAACAAAATGAAGCTCTTAGAGAAATTAAAGACTACTCCTATTTTGGAAGATCCATACCCAATAGTCAGCCTATGTAAGCATCTTACAAATCAACCTAAAGGAGGGCACATGACTTCATGAAATGAATCAGTCCCTTGAGTTGTAAAAAGAATAAGAATATGAATCTAAAGAATAAGTTTATCCATTCTTTAATGTAAATCAAGACAAGATGATACAAATCGCATCCAAACACATTTAAACTAGAATCTCTAACTCATGACATAAACAAATCTTTATAAAAGATAAATACATAAGTTCAAATACATAAAAGAGAAAAAAAAAACATAGAATTACAAAATCAACTTTGATAAACCTACCATACACTAGTAAATGAATAAATACCAAAGACTAAAGCAAGATTAGACTTGGTGAGCAACAAGTAGATATTTAAGTTAGAAAACACTCCAGCAAATTCTATGGCAACATATTCAAAATAAAAGGGTGAAAAATTCTATGGCAACATATTCAAAATAAGAGGGTGGCATTTCAGGTCTACATGAATTGGCAACTAGTTGTGGCCCATGAAAAATGATGTCGTAGCGGGTGAGATCAAGGCTCGCATATAGGGTAGTGATTTCTTTTGCATAAACTAAAATAAATTTTAGATGTGTGTGTGTGTAAGAGAGAGAGAGAGAGAGAGAGAGAGAGAGAGAGAGAGTTTAGTTGATGTGGAAGAAAAAGGGGAAAAGGAAAGAAAAGAAAGAAGGAAAGAAGGAACAACAACAACAACAACAACAACAACAACAACAAACAGCCTTATCCCAACTATTTGGGGTCGGCTACATGAATCCT